>JARVGP010001321.1:0-17492 GCA_029876185.1 Mansonella ozzardi
TAATAATAATAATAATAATAATAATAATAATAATAATAGTAATAATAAATAATAATAATAATAGCTAACTAACAGTTTTAGTCGATTCAGAGCTCAGATCATTTTATAATTCTGAGTTAGATTTATGTTCTCAAATTCTGACCTAACGCATTATTTTTATGTTGATAATATTTAGAAGCGCGTAAAAATAAGATTAAAAGGTTTCTATGAAGAACTCTTCTTTCAAATAATTTTAACAAAATAAATAGTTTGATAATGGTGATTTTTTCCTTCAGTTTCCAAGTGATGCTTGATTATCAGTCATATAACGAAATTTATTTGGTGAATTATGCAGGTATCATATGTACTGAATTTATTGTAAATCTATATGAGTAGTTCCATTTTATTTCTCTTCACCGAAGTACATATTTCACGTAATTTATACAGTCATTTGAATTCCAACTTCAAAACTCTATAGTAAAGAAGAGTAATTTCCGTTGCTCTAGCAGCAAGGCCATGTTTCAGATAGTCGAATTAGGCAACCGTTTTTGAACAACTTTGAACCTGGTTTTCGGATATATGTCCATGATAAAGATACTATTTCACACGTCAGTTCTGAAGTTCTTGTCGTCTCTCCAAATAATAAATTATCTGCAGGACTACAGCCTATTAAGGTTAATTTTTCAAATGCTTCAGTGTGTAATTCACTAATCAAAGTTAATGAAATATAATTCATATTCCAGCAGTAACTTTGATTCCTTGCAGTACCAGTTTTTGGAGCGGTCTAAAGGAGGCACTTGTCGTAATGCCTGGCCATCAGCTTTGCTACGCAATTCTACATATTCTTCTTCAGCTTGTAAAATGGCTTGCATAGCAAGATATTTCACTGTGAACTGTGGTTGTATCCCTCTGCAATATAGTAATTTGAAGGGTGAAATCTTTTCTTTAAGTTGGTCAAATTTAGCTTATTAGAAATGGGTTAAGCAAATCTGGGAAAATTTGTGCGTGAAACTGTAAAAAAATCACAAGACGATAAAAATCCAATAATGTAGTATAAGATGAAGTAAAGTTTCTCCTGGTGCCAGATACTGTTTTTATGAACCTTAACTTAATTATATTATAGAAGGCAGAATCTGTTCCCCAAAAGAGGTCTTCGATTGTATCAGCGATTTCACAGAAATTGCGAGTAAGTGCTCAAGGAACTATGTTTAAAAGATTTTTGATCTTTAAATATGATTCTTTCACTATAATCTATGCGAAAACTCTTTCTCCTCTTTCTTCTTTCCTTTTCGGCTGTGAGCGTTTTATTTTAGCATGACTTTCCATGGCTTTGAGCAAACTTTTCCGCTCGGAAATTATTTCCAAAACTTATTTCTCAACATTGCTGCTCTTTAGATATTGTGCAGAATGTAACCTACTCTACTTTATGTCAAGACTGTGTACCGGAATGTGATCTTTTTATTTATTTCACACAAAATTTTATGATCCACAACATTCTTACCTCGTTGGGTGAATATATGGAAAGTCTGAAGCAACAATATAAACTTAGCTATGTCAGGTGATTTGCAAATTAATTTTTCTTGATTCTATTCTGATCATCTTTTTCAATGAATAATGCTTTGAGAATTCCGGGTTTATCTCATAAAAAGAAGATTTCCTACTTTGTTCTTTATCATACTCAAACTACAAAGTCTCTGAAGGTCATTTAGTGTTATACCACGATTTGTTACAAGCAGCTGGGTGTTGCTGTATATGTAGCAGCATTTGCAGAATAAGTTGATCATATATGGTTTGGTTAAGGAACAATCTGGCAACTGTGCACGTGTTTTTTGCTTCAAAAAAGTATAAGATATATTCGCAGTCAACAATTTCGGATTTGTCAACTTATTTAAGTAGGATTATCTTCTGTTTCACGTCCATTTAATATATATATATATATATATATATATAACACACGTATATATGAAAAAAGCCAGGCCAGAAGTATCTAAGCTATTAAAAAATCAGTAGGAGTATAAACATATAATACCCATACTGATTTATGTATATATATATATATATGCGTATAGATGTAGTATTTGCTAAATGGAAAGGTTAATTCTTGGTCTGCAAAGTTAAAATTACTGAATTCAATGTGTAGAATTATTTAGTTGGTACGTTGTGATACTGTACCTCTGGAACATAATTATGACTAAGATAATTATTACTATCAAAATCTGAAGTTCTAAAGTTTCAGGTAAAATCGGTAGTGATATGGGTTTGTTCTACGGTGCCAGTGTCATTTCGTTGTTTGAAATAGTTTTAGTTTTGTTCAAAACACTTTGGGCGCTTGTTTCACCAGCACGTGCTACTTATCTCAAAGACAAAGCCAAGCGAGAGGTATATAAGCTAGTTTTAACAAATCAGCATTGACCCTGTAACTACTATATGTTTTTCTTATTCATTGTGAAGAGATTTTCATATTTCAGTTGGAAAGGAAATTGAAAATTGAAGGAATCATAAATGACTATTCCATACTAGATCAAATGATTGGAGATGCCCAACAAACAATTAAAGTTTGTAATTTATTAGTGTTTATAAAATCGTCATTTTTAATAATTTAAGCGCTGCAGGACTCCAAAATTCAGAAATACATTTGAAATTCAAAAAAGCTCCTTAAATCGATAGTAATTGCGATGTTATGATTTTCATTTTATCGCTTCAACCTTTCTTGTAAGACAAGTCTTTTGTGAATTTTTGCTCTGAAAGTTTGCGCTTATGGTCTTTTTACAAAAAATAGCCTTTACAACGATATTACCTAATGCATAACACTGGTGTAGCAATAATTATAAAATGTTTACTGTTGAATCAATTAAGAGTGAAGAAGCTGTTCGCATTTCATATGAAAAAAGGAACTTGACCGAAGGCGCGCAGTTGTGGCTGAGAAAATTGCTTTCGTTCTTTTCACTTTTGGTTCCAGTTCGTTTAATATTTTATTTTTTTGTTTACTTTGGCTTCACTTCGCTGGCAGTCTTAATACCAGTTCATTAATCGGACTTCGCACAAAATACTGTTGAAAATTGTCGTTTAACTCGTTAATGATGTTCATAATCAAGCACTATTATGTCTTTTCAGTGCCCAAAACGAGAATCGAATCAAGTGATGTCGTTAACACTGACACCAGAGCAAGCTAGTGCAATTTTGGAAGCGGAAACATTTGTTGATTCAATATATGTTCCGCTAAGAAGGGATAAAGTAAGGAATTGATAAATTATAGTTTCACGAACTATTTTTATTGCTACAGATCGTAGTGATTCAGAATTAAGCTTAAAAAGAAAAACAACTAGTGTATCTTTTTTACTGCATATTTGCAGTATGTAATTAGTAAACGTTTCAAACTGCACTGACAGATGTGTGTTGAAATTTTTACTTGCAGCTGTTATCGGTAGTGGGTGCTGTCAATAGTAAACACTGCGCTGCTGTGGTATGATCATTTTTATTTATAGTGAAAAAATCAATATCTTACCTGAAAATTTGGATCATTATATCTGAGCAGTAGTGTAATTAGATTGTGAATACTGTGTTTAGTATCAAATTTATTAATGAAACTGTTGGTTTAAACTATTTACTATTTTATAAGATACTTCCTAATCGCTGATCTGAAATTCTGCCACTATTTTATGTTGATTGCGATTTCTGTTTGGAAAGTCTCTTGATAACATGAATGATTACGGTGTATACCCAATATCCATCAGGTATTTAGACATTTTTCTGGTTGGTTTAAACTACCTAATATCTCGCTATGTAAACATCTTGCTGTGTGTTTGTACTGTTAAATTTCAGTTCTTAATTACTAATCCTTATAACATATATAGTATATTTAATAGATGTAGAGTGAGGGCTTGAATTAAAAGAGGCAAATTATTTATTTGTGCTTAAATTATCATAACTAAAGCATTATTATAGGATGATCCGAAGTTAAATAATGAAAGTAAATGCTAGATTGATTTGGAAATTCTGATCATTCATATCTCTAATTAGTCTAAAGGTTTATTTTTTTGTTTTTTGCATTTGAAATAGGATTGGTAGAACAGTTTTTGGTCTTCAAAAAAAGAAATGATTTTTTGTTGTTCTATTTTTTAATTATTTGAGAATGAAGTCTTGGTATTTAAAATGGCGCAAATTAATTTTGAATATATATATGTAAAGACAGTCATTCTTTATCAACAAAAAAAAACAGTCGTGGGTAGCTGTCATCCTGTCGAGAAGAAATAGATGATTAGGAAAAGGCAAAGCATTATTAGATGTGCAGGTGATATTTCATCTGACTTCTACTCTAAAAATAAATCTTATTTTTCCTCCAAATTGTCTCGCATAAGGTCGCATTATTGTGTAGACATATATCAGAACTTAGTTTGAACTATAAATGAACTTACACCTGTATAAATCTTGCTTCTCTCGTTCATATTCCTTTCATCATTGGCATTATGATTTATCAACATCATCGTATTGTAAACATTTTTAATGCTTTTTATGGTGATTATTTCCATTAAAATATATTAACAGTCCTTCCCGATTCATTAAAACACTCTCACATTTGGAATTCAAAAACAGAGCATGACTCCACTTCGAATTCAATAAAATATATAAATCCTGTTTCCCAGTTCCCCACATCATTCAATTCATGCTATTAAATGCTGTTTAATAGCTATGAATTGTTGAACTGAGGTACTCCAAGTTTCACAATTATTCTTATCACCAGTAATTTATTGTGCGTCAAATATTTTAATATGATTTCTCTCAAATCGGAAGCGAGTTTTTTAAGTAAGCTTTCGCAATGCGTACTCTTTATTTTTTTTTTTTTAAAGCTTAAGCTCTAAAGCTTTTAAATTTATTTCGTTCGAGACTGTATATGTATATATTAGATTTACTAATTTTAGGGGTGAAATCCATTTCTAAGAATTTGAAGAAATGCAGTTCTCTTTTTTGCTTAAATGCACTATCGCCATTTATCGCCATTTACCATTACTACACATTTAGTCTCTGCAAATGTTTCAGTGCATTTGATATTCCATTTTTCTTTGCTCCAAACCGATTAGCAAATACTTGTCATAGATTTGCAATCAAATCTGCAATTAATTTGTTATCAGCTGAGATAGCAAACATTACGAAAATATAGCTATCGCGAAAACAATTTTTATCAAACCTATTTGCAGTCTGGAAGTTATAGAAAAATACATGTATAATTTTGTTTTTCAACGTGTTTTTTCTCTGGTGTAAAGATAAGCAGGATTTCTGATTTCAATATGTTTCAAATAAAAATTGGTGAAAATCAAGAAAATCAAGACATAGTATTTATTCACTAGTTGATACAATAACAAATTAGCAACTCTCTTACTCAGTTTGTATTAAACAAATCAGCCTTTGAAGCAATAATTATTATCTCCAAGATACCGGAGTGCACATCAAAACTTGAAATATTTGCAGATGGTGTGACTTTAATTTGAAATCTCAAAAATTCAAATTAAATTGCCATCTTATTACAGAATATGATTGTAATCAATTCAAATTCTTATGAAGACTGCATTTAAATTTAAAGCAAAAGGATAGTTTTAAACTAAATGGTAAGCAATAGAAGTTTGCAAAGAGTATAGTAAAATATGCAGTCAGAAAAGCATTTTTGTATGATCAATTTTTGCATTATAATCATCTTGACTTCCCTTCGTCTTCGTTGAGATGTTTTGGAGAAAAAAATAAAAAACTGATGAAAAATACGCTTAATTTGAATAGTTCAAAGGCATTCGAATATGCTTGGTTCGAATCTTTCTTAATAAAGCGTTTGAATATCATTGGTAGTTAGTGGCGATAAGTGAGATTGAGACAACAATAAGGAAAATGATTCTCAAAATTGGGACAAATTGCTAGCACTGAGAGAAAACAAAAACATGCCTATTACACAATATTACACTGCGAAAACGTATAAGCGATGTTATGGAGTTTCAAAAAATCATATCTGCTAAAACAGTTCGAGAGAATTTGTAAATGGAGGATGTTGCAAATTCTAGTCTAGGATTTAATGCTTTTCAACTTTTTGAACACAATTCAACTTCTCTTACCATCAATCAAAAATGAGAAAAATTCGTAGAGAATTATATTCACTTTGGTATATAAAACAAAACTTCATGAAAACGGATTGTCAAAAAGATGGCTAAAAGAACCAATAGTTCTGCTATAAAGAAAGTGAGTGTTAAACAACAACGGAAATCGCAAAGAAGGAAATGTAAAATTTCATTGAATATCCAAAATTTGGTTTTGTAGGATAAGTGAAAGAAAGAAAAGAAGGCACATTTTAATAGATAAAGCACAAATCATAAAGCAATAAAACAGATTTTAAATGCGCGAAAAATGTGATAACCTTTGCGTAATTGGGCAATCAGATTCGAGCAAAAAAGATAGCTGCACTTCCTTTTCTGGCCTCTACAGTAATTAAATTATTCTCCACTTCGATTCGAAACAATCTTCTCAACATGTCTAGTTGTGGCTGAAGGCCAGCGCATGACCATCTGTGTTACTTACGGTCTGTAATTCATCGACCACTATCGTTCGAAAAAAAGAGAGACGTTAAATAAGTTAAATAATATGGCACAACATGCAATTCATTAATCACTATTATAATATTAATATATATTATTATAATAATTACAATGCTATTATAATTACTTTAATATATCCATTTAATATCCAGAAGAGAAAAAACCTGCCTAAACTTTTAAATTTCGGTTTTTGACAGCTTAATAGCTACTAAATAGTTATGGCTATTGCCTTCACAATTTTCGGAATCATCATAATGAGCCTTGGCACTGCTAATAACTAACTATATTTAGAAAAAAATTTGGTAGGAATACCATAAATACCAACAAATAGTGACTGTCTTTCTTGAAGAAAATTAACAGGAAAAAGTAAGGAGCACTGATTTCCCAAAATATTAAAGTCACTACTTTATAATCCTATATCACACGAAGTAATGCAGCACCTATTTCCATCTTCTCAGCTGGCATAATTCAACTCGATCTTTTTACAATTTATAGCAAATTAAGCCATGTTATATATTGCTATGAAAACTTGCTATGAAACTAAAAACAAGCAATTGAGTCACTTGTTTTGTCCATTATTTTGCTTCAAGTTTATTGTTTCTGCTATTATGATGAGTCACATAGCGAAATTTATTGGACCTTAATCATTCAGGGACTTTGAATGCATAGTTATTAACTTACTGTTTTATTCACATTCAATACTCTATTAAAAAATGAACGAAGATCAACAGCTTAACACAGCTCAAACTTTTTTGACTGTTTCATTTGAATGAAATATCACTACAATAATCATATATCTGTCGCTTTAATACTTTACTTTATCGATTCTTCCACTTTGCGCATTAATTCCACTTATTATTTTGCTTAAACATTGATTTGCCTATTCACCTTATTAGTTTATTCACTTTCCCATATAATTCCAAACTTTGCTTGACTGCTCACCCTCCATCTCAATCAAAAAAAAATTCCACTAAAATGTCTCATCACTAAGAACTGAAAAAGAAGAGTGGAACTGTCAAACAAAACAGAATTTGGCTCCAGTGGTTTCGGACTTATTCTTCAAATAAGAGAAATAAGAGAGAGTGAGTGCTTCTGCCTACAGTCTAGAAATTGAAGAAACATAAAGTCGATATCAATGGCCCAACAAAAATGACTTTTGGTACTTACACTTTTCTGAAATAAATAGTTAACGGTTAGAAATCGTCAAGGACTGGTGAAGACATCAAACCAAGACAGATCAAAGATGTAACACGATATTACCGAGAACAAAACAGAAGCCCAACGTCAAGATGATAAATTACGCTAACAACGCTGAGGTTTTTACAAAAATATTGAAAACGGAATTCTCCACTAAATATTATCAAATCAAAAGTATCAACATCAAATCAGCATCATATCAAATCAATGAGCATCAAATCAAATCAGTTTACTCGTAACGTCGATAACGTTACCTGTCATTTCCACAAAAAGAAAAAAGATTGATGTAGTCAAAGCAAAAACTGAAAACAATATCCCTAAAGCAGTTAGGCTTAGCATAAGATGCAATAGGTCGCAGTAGAACATTGACAGCTTCACTTAATAATTCAAGAAAATTCTAAAACTTCCAGAACGTTCAATAAATTTACCTCAATCTTAGTCCCTTTTGCCTTAATCTGTTTCAATTTGTTTCGATGCCATTTTGCTTCTCGCTGCAAATTAAAATAATGAGATTTTAAAAGATAACTAAGTGATGGTTTGTTAAAAACGTTACAAACCAACCATCTAAATAATTATTAACGATTGTAAGGTTTATTTGACCAAATTGTGGCAAAGACTTGTGTTAAAATTCCAGACCCTCTTTTTTAAACCTAAAATTACTACATTTAAAAATCATCAAAAGTGATACCTCTTACTTTTGCTCAACTCAGAGTCCACCAATTCATTTTTTTTATTGTTAAAGCACGATTTTTTTGGTTTCATTTCATCAGTAACTGAAATTAGGAATCGTTTTTAAAAAAGAAAACTATGCAGATGGAGATTTAAAAGCAATTCTTATCAACAAAGATAAAGTAAGCTGTTTAGAATTAATTTGAAAGGAAAGAAAAAGGCAGAATTTTACAACGGTTATTGTAAAGTTAATTGAAATCTCTGAAAAATTTATTTCAAACAATTTTTTACAATCAAAAGCTAATTTTTTTCTTGTTTCATTTGGTTTAGACGAATTTGGAAAGCAAGCGCTTCTCATAGTCATTATTTAAACTATTTGGCAAACGGACATCAATTAAAGCGTTCTAAAACATAAATTCTGAACAATTTTTTCATCCAAAATTTATGCTTTATATTGTCACCTACAAAAAACAAGGAACATTAAAAGAGAAAAGTGAGTTTTCGGCAACTGTCAATGGATGTATGAAGCGTTTTAGGAGAAAAAAATAACTTCAGAAAAACTGTGAATAAATCAACCAACAGTAAGTGAATAATCATGCGATTTTTTTGGAACCTTTGAAACGGTAATTATACATAGAAGGAAAGTTTGAATAGTAGAACAATAAGAAAGAAATAAATTCTCTGCCCAAACTTTTTTTGATGTGATAAGTTTAATGAGGAACGAAAGCAATGAAGCTGTTTGTAGGCAGGAGAATTTTTCACTTACAAACACTTTTTTACTTCTCAGACGAAGTCGAGAAACTCGAGCTCAAATAGATAGATAGATAGATGTATACATTAAAATACTCAGAGATTTTATTCGTAACCTAAAAACAATTATTAATGAGGATTTTCTTTAATTTTTTATACCTGCGAAGTAGTCTATCATTGTTTTTTTATCAACTACGATGTAATTTCTAATTATCAAAATTAATAGCAAATATATCAGGGAGAAAAGCGATCTTAGCGCAAAAAACGATGATTTGAAAATATTCGGTGCAAATAAACTAAACTAATGAATTAACTATGAATGAATTTGATAAGGAATCACTTGTGACGTAATCTTTGTTATTGCTTAATAGTGAGTTCTTTTCCTGTATATACAATTCCTTCAATTTCTCTAAAAAAATAAACAAAAAAACTTGCTTACATACACCATTAAAAATGCATACCAAACAACGCAAAAGAAATGCGACAAAATTTAATCCCCTACATCAGATATGTCGAGGCTATCTCGTAATCTTGCCATTACTATTATCTATGCTTGGTTTAATCAAAACTTGCGCTGCTAGGTAATAAAATTAAAAAAATTGAATTTATATGTTGCCATTAGTGAAAGAGATTTTGCACCATTTTATTTTATGCTATGGAATTCATTTCACAAATCTTAAATTAATTTTATTTCAAGTGCTTAGAATTTATAATTATGCAAAAACATTTCCAGATCATTTCATTGCTGCTTAATGATATACAATTTGGAAGCATTTTGAAATCGTAATGAAGGCGGTATCAAAATTCGCTTGCTAAGAAAAATCCGCAAATTGTATATCATCGGAGTTTCAATGCGTATAAACTTTCTATTTATAATTATCCCAATTTGTTACTTATTTTACTTAATTTTTTTTAAATCTTTTTCCAGCCTAAATTTTTTCGAAAAAGGAAATGCAGTTAACAATGAACTTATTAAATTTATTTGGACCTATTATTGTACACTCTTTAAAATTTGATTACTGATAAGAAATATATTACAAAAAATTGGTCAGTTTCATTTTGCAAACTACATTTCCATCCAAAGTTCCAAGCACAAGTCAGTTGAGTGCTTACAAAAGAGTGAGAAATTTGAAGTTATAGATAAAATGAAAGCCACTGTAAATTGAGAATTTTTCACTACGATAGTCACAGGCTAAGATAGTTGAGAGCCCAGTAATTTAAAACTAGAAATAGCATATTCCCTTTTTCTGTAGTGATCATTTTGATAAGAAGCTCTTGAGATTTTCCTTATTTTGATTTAGCAAACTATTAGAAAATAATGCATTTTACATTATACCAAAGTTTTTTTGATCTCATTTTTTCCATTTACAGCAGTACAAGAGTACCTGACTTTATCAAAGCTTTGGAAAGAATCATAAGAGTGTATAGCTCTTTGAGAAAAGGAGTGACTGGACAGTCTTAAAAATATACATCGGATTTGTCCATAATAAACTTTCCCTGCAGTTATGTATAGCTATTTAAAAAGATAATAATTAGGATTCGAAATGCGTACCGTTCTCATTAGAGGAGAAAGAGGAAGTTGTCGCAACGCAGGACGAAGGATTGAAACATCGTTGTACTGGTGAAAGGCGTCCTTGTTTCATCGGAAATATTAGGAACAGTGCTAGCTGTATCATTGCCAACAACATTCCAATCGCATTCGGTGTCTACACCAAAAATAAATTTCCATTTGCCGAGAAAGATATTTTACGACTTTACTGGAACTATTCAGGTTGACTAGCAAATTCAGGATAGATAGATTTATAGATTTATCAGATTTCATTATTCTCCAAAGTTGTTCACAGAAAAAACTGACCGATAATCATTCAATTTCATAAGATTTTGTTTGAAAATTTTTCCATTAAATTTTTTAAAACAATAATAATCTTGTGACATTTTTGAATATATTTTGAATTCAGTTGCAAAATACTAAAAAACAAAAAAAAAAATGGAAGAAACTAACAATAATGTAAATATCAGATACCATTATACCGTATAAAGCCCATTGACTTGAAACGAGAAGATTAGCTATACACATTGGCAATGGTAAAGTTTCGCAACTTCGCTGCCGTAATACCACTTTCTGAGCGTTTTAGAATTTTGATTTACAAAATGGTCAGAACTAAATAATACATTAGCATTTTAAAGAAAAAATCTAACAAAAGTGAATATAAAAACTTACAAGACCAGCTAAGGGCGCACCAAAGTTTAAAATGTTAAAAGTCATGCATGTAAAGCCAAGTGGATGATAAATACCGCGCCCGTATATTTGAACCAAAAGAAGCATCAGTGATACGAGGAATATCATGGCACAAATTTCAATCGAGATCCATAACTGCACAATAGAAGTACCTTGTAAAACAATGACAGAAGTGAGCGCTACCTGATGAGATGAGGGTCGCAGGTTAGTTCAGGTTCATTCTTCGAATAATCCAAGATTATGCATTCAGTTCAGTTTAGATTGCATCAGTATTTTGTTAGTTCCTTAAAGCTTCAAAAACTTTGTTGTCATGAAATGACTACCTTTTTCGTAGTCATAAAATAGTAAAATAAAAGATATAAGCCCATAAGTGTAGTGGCAAAGATATTTACGGCGATCATTGTGTAATCCATTTTCATTAAACCATAGCATAGCCAATACACTGCTCTGAAGCGCTAAATTTGATTTTCGATAAGGAAAATTAAAAAAATGAATTTCTGAAAAAAAATAGCAAAAACATTTTAAGAATTCATTATTGAGAAAAAAATTCGCCTTTTTTTAAAAAAAAAACTAGAAGAAAAAGGAGCTCACCCGAGAACACCCATTAGAAATGGAACTGCACTGATATCTGTAGTACTACGTTTTCTCCAAATATTTACACAAATTGGGCTAAAATTCAATTAACAATAAAAAAATTTCTTACAATATAAGGACAGGTTGTTATCAACTAGCACATGATATCGCTGAGGAAGAGGTTCCAGAAACATAAAGTTGAAAAATAAACTCACATTCCACAGAAGAATAGTGATACAGTAGTAATGAAGGCGCTGATGGAAAGGCATTGTGACAATGTTAAATTGTGAAAGAACTCCGTTATCATTTTTTAATAACCCGTCTGCAATAAAATGATCAGAATCAGCTAAGCATCAACATTGCCTTGAATATATGCCAACGCCGAGGAGTCAATAGTTTGGGTAATGAATGCAAAATTGCTAACTAATGGTGTGCAATAAAGATACTAAAAAATTTATATTGAATGTTTCACTTCATAAAAGTATAAAAACCTTCCCTATTATTTTAGTAAAAAGCCTTCATGTTATTTCATGATTTTCAATTATTATTGTTATCTTCGGAAAAGATAACATCTTTAAGCATACTCATTACTGCAATTTTGTATTTTTCTTTTAATTCTGGTCGCAATCAAAATCGAGATTCTGAAAACTTAAACATAGAACAGTTTTCGGAAAGACTTAGAAAGATTTCAAAAAAAAAAAAAAAAACGAATTTATTCAGATATACAGAAATTCATTTTGAAAAACTGTTGCTGTAAAAATTAGCTAAAAGGAAAATTTCAAAAAAGAGAGGAAATGAACAAAGATTTTCTGATTTTTGTTCACGTCCAATTCTATTAAAGTGCTAGAGCAAATCCTTAAGAGTGCGAGAAAAGAAAGCAAATTGTCTTTCCTCGTATAATTTGAAAATCAAAATTTTGTTAGCTTCGGACATCTTTAAATAGCAATGACAAACTTTTTTCAACAATAATAAATTTCTGCGAAAATGTTGCGTGATTTTAAATAATTCAAATTATTAGCAAAATATAATTCATTAATATATCATAAATCGTGTATCTCTAAATTATCTAAATGACTGAAAATGAAAAGCGATGTAATTTTAAATGATTGATAGTTTTTTAATGGGTTGTGTAAAAAAATTTGACAAGATGAACAAATATTAACAAGGCGCGCGCAAAATAAAGAGAGGAATTCTGTGAAGCACAAATTTACTAAGCATACACATAACAAGCGGACAACGTACATCTTAATTGCTTTCCTGCTTTTTTTTTGCACGTACCTCTTAGAAATACAGAAATATCAAGACGAAGATCACTGGCATGCTTACTAGTTAGAGCCATTTCATCTTCTTTTCGATTTCATTCTTTTTTTCTCGCAAAATTCTTCAAAAATTGATTTGTTTACAACTTCAACAACGTTGAAATTAAATTTACGGCAATAATGCTGCTACTGTTCTGATATATTGTGATGCTTCATAAGATTACTTGTTAATTGTATCATTTATATGATCGTAAATTTCTTAAAACATCAATTACTATCATAAATTACAAGTAATTGGAAAAGCTAACAGCTATAATCTATTGAGACATCTAAAATGAAATCGATCCAATGCATTGTTTACATTAAAAATTTGCACTTTTAAAATTTGAAATAATCTATAGAATCGATTTCTGTCATTTTAAAAAATAAAAAAAATTTCTTCAAAATTTAGTTTCTAAGCTAACTATTTAATTTAGTATCTGCTTACTGTGCGCCGAAAAAGAATTTAATAGAAATTCTCTCGTTTCTAAATACAAGTCGTAGGTAAAAATTTTATCAATAAATGGCTTCACATAAGCATTAATGAACGGGATTTTCATGGAATACTTTTCTGAATATTCAAAACTATATGCATAAGATTTCTACTAAGCTAGTAGAAATCTTATATAAGAAACTTGAAACGCCACTTGCGCAGAAATCAGAATTTATTCTCTTTCGAAATGAAGATTCAAGTTTCTCAGTTGTACGTTTCACTAATTATATTTATAAATCAAGCCTGGAATACCGAATGAAATCTAATTCAAATTATCCTAATTTCAATAGTTAATAGCTGGCTGTCATTCAAAGAACTTGGTAAAAGGCAGTTATGGTGATAAATCCTAATTACGATTGTCAAAATTTCAAGCTTCATTATAGTTTCCAGCACTTTCAGGTAAGATTCTCTTCCTCCTAAATTATATACTTAATAACAATTAATCATCTGGCAGTTATTTAAGATATCTTTTGTTTTTAAGCAACTGAGATAAGTCTACTGAATATTTCCGATGCCATTCCAGCTCAGATGATCAAAAATACGGTTAACCTAGATTTTATTGCAGCTATAGAAAAAAGCAACTAAAAACAAACAAGTTTTGAAATTAGATATAAATTTTACCATATAGTTCCTAAACATACGTACAATAAGATTGAAAGCAAATAGAAACTAGAAGTTCCATCCACTGTGATTAGTTCTGCTCAAGGAATTTTTTGATGAATTGCTATTTAAATTCTTAAGGAGGGTTATTCTAACACACTGAATTAAATACCAACTTCCAAAAGTCGAAAATTTTAACTTTTACTTTGAACTACAGATCAAGTCCTGGACCAGTCTTATCAACTAAGCGGTGACATATTGAATTTCTCTTGCTCTGACATTCACATCTATCCAGTTCTTTTCAAATTTGATCATTATTTCTTTTAAAATTTTTGAAAGATCCTTGTATAGCATTCTGAAGAAGTCTCAATTCTTCCGATTTGCCAGGTTATGAGTGTTAGGCAAGGATATTTGAAATAATTTCAAAGCTAGATTCTGTTCAATTTTGAAGATCTTTTAAACAATTTACAATTTCGTAACTTGATCTTATAGGGTAAATGTTGAAAATCTTGTTGAAAATATATTGTGCTAATATGTCGTGAAAATATATAATTGATATTTGATATGCTACTATGCTTTATATCCTGGATTCAATTTGATCTTAAGACTGTCCTTATGGACTTAACAAACGGAATCTAGAGAGTTTTCTATAGTTTAAGCATTTGAAAATTAAGTTGTATTGTTTGAAATTTTTACTTTACCAAATGAGTTCCTATTGAACCTCTAATTCTTCAGAAGGAAATCTTTGCTATGTTGAACTATTATTACTATATCCTTAAAATTTTATTTCGCAGAAGTTTCATATTTTTTGATATTATGCTAACAAAGATTAAAAGTAGCATGAAATGCGAAAAGTCAGTTTACTGTTGAAAAATAATTAGTTATTCTAAGGCATAAATAGATGTTGACAGAAAAAACGAGACTAAGAAACTATGTTTGTTTATTTTGCATGTAAATAGAATATTGCTCAGTGATGGAAAGCATAGTAGCTTATAAAATAGTGATCAGAAGTGATTGCTCTCGATTTGTCATCTCAGCTATCTGTTCACTATCATTCTTAACCTATCCAATAAACCATGAAGTGAACAAAATACGATAAATCACACTTGCCGCTATTTTATTTATTTCATATTTGGAAATTAAAGAATTATTTGTGCTTTCTTTCCTTCTTACAGACATTGTTAAACAGTGAAAAATGATGAATTCATGAATATTATAGTCATGAACTTTTAGCTTTGTTAACAACTAACTGTGAGAGAAAGTCCAAAAAATCGTAAAGCCGAGGCAGTAAAAAAGTTGACAGTTCGCCGAAATCTATTTTTTGGGTTTTTACTATTTATTTGTGAGCTACAAAGAAGTTTTGAAAGAATGAAATCTTCCATTGAGATTGAATGCTTCTTTCAATTTGACTTGTATAAAATTCGATGAATTCTATGGTTTCAATAATAATAAAAAAGACATTTGGCCCTTTACAAATAAAAATAGGAAATTTGGCATACATGAAGATAAGTTTTTTTTTGGTGCTTATTGCTCTTATTTATAAAATTGTTTAATTTTTACCCGGTCATCACAAGACTCCGTGGAAATTCATTATTTTTTATTATTTTGCTTTTTTTCGCATGGAAGTTTTGCACACCATCAAAAATGAAACAAAAAAGGCCAAGCACAAGTTTACTTTTTTTAGACAAATTCTATCAATAATTTTATCACGCAGTCTTTCCGTGCTAACAAGGCATTACAGATTGACTATCACAGAATAAGTATTCTTGCGAAGAAAAAAAAAATTACGAACTATAAAAACGATTAAATAACCTTCAACTCCACAGCGAAAAACACGCTTATAAAGGAGATGAAAGCCTGTAAAGGAGATAACTGCAAATAGAAACATTCTATGATAAGCAAACAGCAATGGTAATAGTTTACTCAAGCATCGGCTGATAATTTTTTCTCACTGCTATTACAACTATTATTCGCCAATTAACACCATTACATAAAGTTTTTTTTTCTCATTCATTCCTTTCCTTCCATTTTCTTTGACTTGCATATAAGTCTATTTTGATATCTAAATGATGCGACAGCCTTGTGGTTACTGAATCTCAAAATCAGTCTTGATTTTTTAGCTGAATTGTCCATGCACTTTGATGAACAACAAAAAGAACTTACAACCAACAAGAAATTTTATTGAATTTCACTACGTTTTCTAAGGTGAAGAATATAGAAAACAGCGACAAAAAATTACAATTATAAAGTAATTATGCAGTAAAATTGAATAAAAAATGCATTTAAGTCGGTGAGAAAAAATAAATATTACTACTGATAATTATTTCTTTTTTTTTATTAGAACAAACATTCCATTTACTTAATGAGGTTTTTGATGCTTTATTTTCCTTGTGTTGATAGACGAAGTATCGACAAAAATTTTTAATAACCAATTTAAGAGATTGACTCTGTTCCCCATCTCATCAACTGTAATTTTTCTATGGTGTTATTTATCAAATTTAAAATTACAAAAAATATTACTAATTTTGCAGCGAAAAGAGATTAAACAGTAGAAAAGTTGTGCTTCAAAGGAGTTTATCAATTTGAGATGATATCAATTTTTGAAAAATATGATTTATTTTCTCAAAAAGAGAAATATAGCACAACAGTTAATACACTTTGCAACCAATTGCTTGCTAGAAATAATGTGAAATAATATTGTGCCGTATCCGAAAATATATGAAGCAAAAAAGTAAATAAACAATGAAGATATTCTCATGTTCTAATTGATGCAAATTAAAGCTCAGTATAATTATTTTTTCTTTCTAAGTCTTTGCTTTCATTTCGATCTTATTATTTAACTACAAAAATTCATCAAGGAAAAAAGCTACAGGAATTCATCGCTTACTTTTTCTCCTTCCAGACGATATTTATACGTTTTATCAAATGGCTTAGAAAATAGTATAACGTGAATACGAAGAAAGAAGAAAAGGCTGGTCCGTATCATCGAATATTTCTAGGAAGATATTGTCTGAAAAGATACCGTCAATGAAAAAAAAAAAAAAAAAAAAAAAAAATTTTTTATAATAAAGAAACACAAAACAGGTTTTTTTTGGCGTAAAAAAAAAAATTAAATAAAAAAA
>JARVGP010001322.1:0-17227 GCA_029876185.1 Mansonella ozzardi
TTCGATTGATTAATAATTTACGACGGAAACATTTATAGTAGTGATATGTGTGTGTATATGTATTTATGTGTATGTGTGTGTATGTATGTGTATGTGTATGTGTATGTGTATGTGTATGTGTATGTGTTTGTGTGTGTGTGTATGTGTATGTGTATGTGTATCTAAAGTGAGTGCCACTTTCAACGTCCTGCTTTATTCATATAAATCTTTATGGGTATGTCGTAAAAATGACATAAAATTGGTTTGTCCTCTTCTAGCAAACACTCCGTCTTCTCCATAAATCGCTTACCGGAAAAAGATCGTCATTTTGGCTCATTCAGATGGGTGCAATTCGCAATAATGTCGCTTATTTTAAGCGAATAACGACTTTGAAATAGTCGAGGTCGAGTGATGAAGAGAGAGAGAGAGAGGGAAGGACAAAGGAAGAGAAGAATGAAAAATGGGATGAAAGAAAAAGGATATAAGAAAATCGGATTTGCAGAGTGGTTAGGTAGGGGGAAAGAAGAAAAATAAAAAGAGGAAAAAAGTAAGAACTGAGAAAATAATTTTCCTTTTATCCACAATAAACATTTCCAGGATATTTCCACAAAGTATTATTTTATGTAAATTTAAGCAAATTTTATTTTTCATTTTGTAATTTATAAAAGTTACTTTCTAACAATGCAACATACTAAAATGCAATGTGAAAGTTTTGCTAAATTTTCGCTTAATGAAAAAAAATTCACAAATTGTTTTGCTAATTTTTTTTCCTTTCAAACTTTACATTATTGACTTGTAGCAATGACAAAAATTTTCTAAAAAATAATAAACAATGACATAAGCACACAAGCTTTATTAATTTACTAATTTCTTGTTTTGTTTTTTATTTTTTCCTGAATTGGTATTGTTGAAACTAAAATGAAATATGCTCAAGTATTGAATGTGTTTTTAGAATTTGCTACTTTTGTTTGACAAGACTAAACATTATTTTTATTTGCTTTCTTTTTCTTCTTTTTTCCTTCGAAAATTTTGCATTGAATATATTTTTTAGAGCATAGCAAAATTATTAAAGTGGAGAAAAAAGAAACAAAAAATGAATTAAATCCGGAAAAGCAGATTTCGAAATTTCCATCAATGAGCTTGAGATAAGGCTTGTTGTCGTAATGCTTCTACTAGTAGTATATTTGGAAAAAAAATTTATTTAATTGTATTGAGTTTTATTCTTATTCATATAAAAGATCTATAGATATCAAATAAAAGTATATTTCTTTTTTTTTTGTCCAGATTTAAACTGAACTAAATTTCAAAATTACAGTAACATAAAATAAAATAATTTTTAATTGCACCAAATAAACATTTATTGAAATTTCTTCTGTTATTATTATTATGATTTCTCTATTATTTTCTTTCAAAATTGTTCGCTCAATTTCATTTAAATTTTCTAACAATTCACCAAAAAAAAAAAAATCATAAAATTTGAATTTATTTCCTTTATTGGCTCACTAACAGTGCATCTCAAGAAAATTGTCATTTCATTATGTCTGAATTGATTACGAAAAATAGAGCAGTGATATTTTCAAATTAATTTTAAAATAGTAATTAAAAAACTTCAGAAAATTTATTTCTTTTTAATTTAGCTAAAATCGCTTCAAAAAAGTTTTTTTTCAAAATTTGAAAAAAAGATTGGTTCCAATAAAAACTTCTAAAAACGATTTCGAATGGAATAAAAAATTGCATTGATGATTTTAGTAGTCCTCCTCAAGATTATTTACATCATTTGGAACACACTATTGATTATTTACGATAACGTCTAAACAAAAAGTTATATTCGAAATCAAATTTTTCAGTAAATTTTGAATAAAACGAAATTTTTTGACATCTTTTTGCAAGAAACAAGAAAAAAAAATGTATCCAGTTTTCTTTCATAATTAATAAATTTATTTATCTTCTACATCATTTTCTCATTTAGCAATTTTACAAATTGAAATCCAGAAGGAGAAAAAAAAATTTCAAAATTTGACCAAATTGATAATTCTGATTTATTTATCATGCCGAGCTGGTCAAATTTCAATTTTATATTTGAATAATTCACTATACAATAAATTTCTCATATTAAACTGTGAATTGTATGGGTTCTAGTTTCCATTAATTAATCAAAAAAAAAAATGATCAAATAAAAATTCAATTGTTGAAATTCGAAAAAAAACTGATGTTAAGTTACAATTAAAAAAGCATTTGTATCAAAGTATTTAGTAAAAGTAATCTATTCATGAAATAAATTTTTTCATTATCCTTTTTTTATACCATCAAATTTAAATAATTACTGTACTACGATACATTAAGCATTCGCGGATATTATATATAATTATCATTTGATTATTATATTATCTAATTCATATTTATATAAACATTATCCATGCATTGAATGTAATAATTATTACATTCATCTTTCAGATTAAATTTTTACATTATTATTGGAAAAACTTTTCGTTCTTTTTTTTTCTTTCAAAGCTTTAATACAATATTGAAATGCGATACTAAAACTTAATATCAAATCATTTCAAAAAGAAAACGAAATTTTTTATTTTATAGTATGAAATATTTTTAGAAGATGGCAGTAAATATTGTGCAGTAATGCACATGATGTTTAATTACGTGTGATTTATTCCATATAATTATTTTAAAATAAACATTTTGAAAATTAAAAAAAAAAATTAGATTCAATAAAAAAACGTCGGATTTTTCAGCAAAAAAAATGATCAAAGAGTCCATCGGTGGTTTATGTTGAGAAAATGATGGAAAGCTTTGGGCATTTTAATGCCCACCAATTTATCTGTTTCTCTTTTCAAAAGAGTTTTATTTTTTTCTCGTCGAATCAAAATCAGACCTAAAAATTTCAATTATCTAATGGAACAATTGGTTGTGAGACTTTTTCACAAGCGCCCAAATTACTTTATTCATTCTGAAGATGTATGTACCCATAATTACTGTTCAAGCTTAAGAAAATATAATTCTAAAATTAATAAAATAATACAAGATTTTTGGAAAAAAGTACACATATATATCTTTGAAAATTCGAGTAATCAAATGGTATAAAAAAAGAAATTAAAGTAAAAATTTCAATTGATTTAATCGCTGAAACAAATAAAAAAAAATGATATAATCAAATTAACTTTTAATTTATTGTTTACTAGATAAAATGCAGTAAATTCATACAATGATTAATATTATTATTGTTATCATCTCTATTCACTTATATCTATAAGCAGACAATTAATTATTTTTCTTCAATAATTTTTGACATAATATGATTGGAAAAAGTCAAAAAAGTTTATATTTTAATTTGTTCCTGAATCGTTTTTCTAAAATTAATAAATAATATGAAATTTTCTAATTTTTATAACTGAACTTTAATATTATTTCATCAAAAAAAAGAAAAAATTGAAGAAAAATCAATTTAAATATATCTGCATTTAATTCATTGGTAGTTTTTTAATTAATGATTGATTTGAAACGAAATAATTTGCATAATACGCAAATATAGAACTGAGTTAATTAATTACTCAAACAATTAATCTTTTAAAAATTTCTTTTTTTCCACGCTTAATTGCTTCTTCAGATAATTGATATGCGCAATAACATTGGAAGCTTGTAATTTTCAACATTTTAACATTCTCCTCCACAACTGCTCATTAAACAGCATATCAACAGGTGCTCCATTAAATAACCCATCTTATTCCGATCATCTAACCTTTTGTAATTTCAGAGAAATTTCAAATAAATCTCTAACCAAAATCAATAAAAATTATCACTTATAAAAATATATATATGAATCCGGAAAATCTTGTGATTTTACCGGAAACAACTGTTTTTGTTTATTTTTTAGGAAAAAAAAGGAACAGGAAGAATTGCATTTATAAATGACAGGCCAATTCGAAGAAATGAAAATTTAGATTTTTGAAAAAAAATTGAAATCACTTTATTTTTTTATTTGATAATTAAATTTTTAAATTTGAAGCTAGAGATGGCCATTTCTTTATTCGCTACCAACTTTACGAAGTAATTTCAGCAAAGTAAAATGATTTGTTATCTTATAAGCTTTTTTTTTTTTAAAAGTTCAGGTAACGATTAAAGTTAGCAGAAAAAATATTTCAATATCATTTCTAATTTATGTCAAAGCTTAAACTTTCTTTTTCATCACTCTTATAAATGGTAAATTTGTAATTGATTGTTAGAATTCATTTGCTGCTGAAAATGTGACTGCTCCTTATAAAAATTTAAAAATATAGGAACTAGAATTAGTTAATTAATTAATCGATGGCAGAAAAATATCGTGGTTTTAACCGGAACTATTTTTCCACTTTGCCCAGCCTTTTTTGTTTTGCGGACAGAACTACGTACTTTTTTTTAAATCATTTATTAACACTTATTAAAATACAGTGTTCAAGTGCAGATTTCATGTGAATAATCCGAACATGTAATTCCACTTTTCAGGTCATAATTGACATTATTTCCGGAAATTTTCATTTTTTATTTGCTCCTTATTTCGTTTCAGCAAATTTCAGTAAGTGTTCAAGTTTTTGGTTATTGCATTTTCAATAAAATTGGAGCAGTTTAAATTATCGTAGACAGAATGACTGTCACATGGATCGTAGTATTTATATAATTGCATTAGCTAATTTCTCTCATCTCGTATAACAAAAAAACCTTATGCATCCTGTGATAAAATGTCAGATTTAATCAAATATTAATCAAATTTAATCAAATGTTATTTAATCAAATAATTTTTTTTCCAATTACTTCAAAAGTAATTAATTGGTACTAATTGCATTTGAAATTGCTTGCCTAAATTTGGAGGAATTTTTTTTCAAATTTGAAACGAGTCATTAGGCTCAATACACCTTTATTCACATAAATCAGGCGACTTTCTCTATAACAGTTCTTAATTTCAAAAAAATATTTCTAAATTTTTTCAAATTTCATTCACTGTAATTTTCCTTTTTCATTTTTGGCACTGTAATTTTGAGATGGAATGAAATGCTCGGAAAAATAGTGATAAAGTGTTTTAAAGGATGTTTCAATTGATTTCAAAAAATGAAAAAATGCATGAAAATTAGTTTCGTTCGCTTTTCTTTTTTCTTCAACTTTTTCTTTCTGGTAAACATAAAAGCGATTAATCACCAAAAAAATTTTATTAACGATGTTAGAAAAATAAACAAACTTCCGTTTATTTAAAAATGATTGTTTTTAACCGATCTTTCAAACGACAGTCTTTTTATTATTGCTCCTTTATTATTGCTTGCTTGTTGTGATTGTAGTTATTAATTGTTTGTACCGTTATTGCCGTCGTTCAGTGTTGCTGTTGTTGTTTGTCGCTGCTATTGTTGTTGTTTGTTGTCGTTGTTTGTTGTTGCTGTTGTTTGTTGCTGTTATTGCTGTTGTTTGTTGTTGTTGTTGTTGTTTGCTGTCGTTGTTTGTTGTTGTTGTTGCTTTCATTGTATTTAAAGTCATCATTTCTCTCAGCACAGCTATTGTTACTGTGGTTGCGCCATTTTATTTGTAATTATTTCTATTTCACGTAATTACAATTAATTTCTTAGTTCTTTTTAATTATCGGTTAGGAAAAGTAAACTAATACCAATTTTCTCTTTCTACTATTTCGAAATGTTTTTTTTATAAGTATAATAAAAAAAATGATGTTCCTTTTGAATGTCACAACAATTATTGCATTTCATGTCATCATAATTAATTTTCAAATTCAAATCACTGAAAAATCAAAGTTTTTTTTTTAAGGAAAAAACAACATGTTGCTCGAAAATGTTTGAATTGATAATAATGAAATTGCATTAATACCGCATAAGCAATTCTTGAATACTAATTAAATCATTTTTTCCAATTTTTAAGCAATTGATCAAAATTAGATGTTAACCAAATTGTTATTAGCAAAAAAAAAACCAACGACAATTTCAAAAACTGTCATCAACAATTCAATTATAAATAATATCATGTGCGAGATGATACCAATGATTATAGTAATCCGAAAATTACAAGGCTCTGAGTGTCACTGATAAAAGGAGGTCTAAATTTTGAGTTCTTTAATCTATTTCAGATTACGTCGACTTATAATTTTCACCTAACAAGAAAGTACAACTATACTTTCTAGAAAAACTTTTATTTGCGTACAAGCATAAGTTTCCAAATGAATTATCGGAACGATATATCGTCTGATGTTGTTGTTTGGACAGTTTTCGAAGGATTAAATTGTTGCCGAGACTTCATCATAACATGAATGATATTTACAAATGAATACCATACAATGTAATATTCTATTCTACAGTATTGTAGAATATTTCTATATTCTATTTCTATATTACAGTGTTGAAATCATATTTCAATAACTAATAATTATTCAAGTCAAGGTCAGCACTGAAATGCTAATGCTGAACATAGCTAGAGCATAGAAAAGTCTTCTCATTGCATCTTTAGTTCAATTTATTCTATCCAAGTTTTCTGTTCAAATAATTAGCAAAATTTATCGTATCCAAATTAATTAATAAAACATCTATTAGCCAACTTTTTTTTTCTTGCTTGAATAAAATAAAAATTTTGCATTAATTGTTTAGCAAAGAAGAAAATGAGTAATTTCATTTATTATCAATATTATTGTGTTTTATAATAATTTTAATAATATAATTCTACCATCAATACAATTATTGATTATCAATATGTGCATCTAACTTACGTAAGGTATGTACAAATATTTATCGCAAAAAATATTATTGATAATACTAATTAATGATGATATATAATTTTATTTGTCGTAATTAAATTTAATCACTCTTTTTTTATTAGCACAATCATTGATGTATCTATAAAAATAACCATTCAATAATTGTTGTTATGTTGTTGATAATTATTTCTATTTTTAATTATCTATTTATGATAGAAAAATTTTAACAAAGAATCAATACACAACTGATTGATATTCCCATAGGAATATGCAGTTGATCAAATGTGTTCCGAACTCACCCGATAGATTTGCGAACTCCCAATTAAACTGATACTGTCATATCCGTTCAATTTTGATTCATATTAAAAGAAAAAAGAAAGAAAAAACAGAAATTGTCCCCTATATTGCACATGAAATGTACAAAGCTTCATATATTACCACTACCTTTTGCAATCAATTATCAAACATTATTGTCATCAGTACAGTTGACAATTCCTTTCACCTTCTTCCTTCCCTGCTCGCCCACTCGTCCAAAACCCTACAATTCTTTCAATGTACGACATTCCTCCATCACCAGTCACTTCTTTTTGTCTCAATTCTCTTTTCGAACTTAATCATTGTCATTCTTGTACTGAAAAGTTTCTTCCACTCATTTACAGGTAACTTTCGTTCAAAAATAAATTTTTCTGAAACGAAAACTTTATAATTCTTGAGTTGGAGAAAGTGAAATGAAATGTGATAAGAAAGATAAGAAGGAAGTGAAATGGAGAAAAATATTAGAAGTGCAAATATGATAAGGTTGAAATGTAGTGGGAAAAAGTGAAATGTGCAGTTAGGATAGGATAAAAGGAAAATGCTAATTGAAATTAAAGACTAAAAGAAAAACAGAGAAATCGCTTGATTAGGATATATTATGTTGAAAATTTATATTTGAACAGAAAATTGTCATTTGCATTATTTCTATTACGTCAATTTAATTCTAACTCAATCGTAACAAGATAATTACTTTAATTTTAATTATCTAATTATTTCCATTTTAGAGCATAGTAATTTTTTTTTAAACGTTTCATATTTGAAGAATTTCACTAACTGATTAGTTAGCAATGATAACAATAAATGTTTTCAATATGAAAATATTTTGTGCTACATATTATTGACAGAATTGGATTTCTGTGCGGCAATTGTTTCAATTAACAATTAAATCCCTCATTAGATAACAGATCAATTCATATTTTGAACTGCATTGAAAAAATCACGACTCAAAATTATTCAAAACTTTTAGATTTAACTGCTCCACATGATCCAAATGATGATAATGATTGTTTTGGATGACATTATTACAATATTGCATGAAAGCTGATTTGAATTGAAAAATTGCTATGAAACAATTGTCTCAGTTAAAGTCACAGAAGAATTTTATATTTAAATTCAAATATTTTTGCTGAAATCATAAATTTGGGATAGAAGAATTTTTTGGGTGAAAAAATTTTATAAAATTGATTTTTCCTCTCTTTAATTTCTTTTTTTTTTTTGAAAACTTTTAGTTACAAAATGAACGAAACAAATGTAATTTGATTTAATAGTGAAATTTTCAGAGTGAAAGCAAAAAAAAGATTCATAAAAAAATTTTTTTTTTCAACTAATATTGTTGTAATTGTCTTTCTTGCACTTGACTTCTTTTTCATTATTGAGAAAGAAGATAAATTCAATTTCGATTTTCAAATTAAGTTCCAAATTGATTCAATGTTTTGATTTGGTTGAAATATTAAATTTAATTTTAGCAAATGTAAAAGATTGGAAATATTTTTATGATTGTTATTGATAATACGCTGTACAGTTGCAACTAATAATTGCTATCGATTTATCGGTGCATTTTGAATTTGCAAAATATACTTCGGTAATTTTGTATAATGCTAAATTTGCCAATAAACTTCAAATGAAATTATTCGCATTGCGTTTGCAAAATTCTTTCTAAAATTATATTTTATTAAAGATAACTTTGTAAATTTGCATTAACAAGCTAATTTTAGAGGAATTTTACTACTATTTCCGTCAAAAAAATCTGGCGAATTTGTGAAAGTTTTGTCAACGATCTGATAAATGAAATTTATTGATTAAAAATAGAAAAAAAAGGAATTTCTCAAATCAAACGAAAAAGTTAGCACTGCTCCGACTTTTTTCATTCACTAATTTCCAGTTCAATACTAAAACTAATCCTATCATTCTGATTGCTGTTTTCTTTTTTTTACGGAATAAATATTCGGAAAGCATATCCTGTCTTTTTTTCTTGAAAAATGTATTTTTTCTACCGTAAGTATGATCGATTTCACTGATTTTATTTTGCGAAAAAAAAATGAATTGATTTTTGGTAATAAATTGATTTAATTTAATTTTGACAACTACTCGTTTTTTTGTAATTTCTAAGTTCATTTGAAATCATAATTCACTCAAAGTCCACTTGCTAGAATGTTTACGATAAGTTTACATGAGCTACCTCTTACCATACCTTAGTCCACCTATTTAAATTATTTAAATAATCAAAGCTTAATTAGATTCTTGAATGATTTATTTATCATTTATCCATTTATCAATGATTCATTTTGTTCTTGTTTAACTTATTTTGATGGGAGAAAAAAAAACAAAATTGTATAATAAATCGACTTGGATAATCATCTGTAAATAGTAAACTGTAGTGAAATGATGGCCTAAAAAAAATCAAAAGTTGACATCATCGGATATAACCGGAAATCTGTGATTTTTTTTCCCTCCTTTCGATATGTTAATGTATGTTTAATGCAGTGTTCCTACAGTTAACAAATTCTATTTGTATCTTTTTATTTCAAGAAAAATTTTGGAAAAAAAAATGAAACAAAAAATCATTAGCCTTTAATCACTTCGTTTTTGCTTAATTTGCTTAGTTTTTTTTTTTTTTTTTTTTGTGAATTTCTAAACATCTATCAACATGCAAACAAATTGTTTGCACAAATTTTTCATCATAATTCCAATAATACTAATTAATTTATGAAAATTTAACATCAGTTAACAGTTTATTATAAAAAATAGAAGATTGATCAGTATGTTTTGATAATATTAAGGGAAATTTTACAAGTTATTGATAAATCCATCAATTGATGAAATTAAATTTAAATTTTTGTCAGTTGCACTTAAGCCGATTATTTAATGATGATAAATTTAAGACCATTAGCACTAACTTTATCAACTGGTAATAACAAGCAAAATCGTGTTAGAAGATTCGTATTTCTATGTAATCAACTGAATAAATTAATGAAACTATGATTATTTTATTAAAATTTACCCATTGCTATAACCAATTTGAATTTTCAACGATAATTGACATGGTACAAAGTGTTGTTTGGTTGTTATATTTATTTCGCACTCTATCAACTATAGCTACTTAACTAGTTTTTCTGTGATACCATTGAAAAATACCAGATTTTTGATAGTTTGCGTTGATTAGAATATAAAATTAAATTACTGGAATAAATTTCAATGTAAATTGCATTTCTTTAATAAAATGAACAGTGAAACAAGTATATCAATTCAATGCAATATCTTTCTATTTGAATGAATTTGCATAAATATACAAAATTGCTAATCAATTCTCGTTTCATGAAATCCCATATTGACCTATATAATTTTATAATTTCACTAAATTTCCAATTTCGCCCTCATTGCATCAATTACACACCTCTTTCATTCTTGCATTCTTTGCCATGCTTTATTTGCTAGTTAAAATTTCATTGAAATAAAAACAAAATTTACAAATTAATTTATTAAATTGTTGTATGCTGAAATTTTAATGTCATTTATACCAATTAATTTTTAGAATTATTGTCATCGAAATTTGTAAATTCTTGTTTATTGTCAAAATATTTTTATTTTTTTCATTTCCTCTAAAATATAGTCTTTTTTGTGTTTTTTTTTTAATTCTTGGTCAATTTCCTTGCTCTCTCCCTCCCTATCAAAAAATAATTGCTCAAAAAAATTTTAATTTTAGTCATAAATAAAAATTATATTTCTACGAATTGCCCATGTTTTTTTTTTTTTTTTTTATAATCATTTGATAACAAACAAATATCATGAGCTCATTTCATGCTCTAACAATTAAAATTTAGTGCTATTTAGATGTGAATTTTACTTTTTGGAATAGTCCAGTTTAATTCTAATGCTTTCGATATTGACACTATCATCGTTGTTTGTTTCTTGTAATTTTTTTATGTTTTTTAAAATCGAAGTTTTTGTTACTAAAATCTTTTTATCAGAAAAAGAAAATGGAGAGAGAAAAAAGGGAAAATGTGCAGCAAATAATTCAAATGAATTTTGATCTTAATAAAATAAGCTTCTGCAAGCTTGCTTTTTTTTTTTTTTTTTTTAAATCAACTGCTTTATTCTTTTTCTTTTCAATTACTTAATTTTAATAAATGTAAGCTATTCGAGAGTGAAATTCATTTTGATTCAAAATTAAATTTAATTCCTTCTCTTTATTCTTTTTTTAAAATTATAACTCATTTCTTTGCTTGTTTTCCTAATGATTGTATAAATGACAATCAATGCGGCAGATGGAAAAAAAGCTTAGCAAACATGCACGCTTATTTTATTATTATTATTCTGTCTAGAAATCTTTTAAAAAAAATTCTTTTTTCCAATCTCAGAGATTGTCGATTAGGCTCGAAAATTATATTTCCAAGTTTGCTTAAATACTTCTATAAAAGTATATTAAAAATTAATACAACCAATGTTTAATTATCATTGAATGATTAAAAGTGCTTTTCCAAATATTCGACAATTTTCATTTTTTTCTCTTTTTTTGTCTATCACAAATATTGAATTTCCCTTAACTATGAAGTCTACGATAGAAATATTTTTGTTAACTGAAAAATTACTTGAGTATTTCTTCCAAAAATATAATATATACTATCATAATTAATATTTTATTGAATGCACAATGGAAAATCATTTGCCGTAATCAATTTAAACCACAAAGATGCTCATTCACATTATCTAACTGAAAGATTTTAAAAAATTCAATTTTACGTCAAATAATTTAATTATTTTATTGATTCTTTTATTTTTTCAGTTTTTTTTTTTCATTTTGATAAAATGAAAGAGAAAAAGAAAGCAGTGTGTGTAAAAAAAACTGAATTTATAAAAAATTTTCATTTACACTTTTTAGATGAATATAACTTGTCGTCAAACATTCGTCGTTTTTCCTTCTTCGTCGTTTTTCCTTCTTCTTCTTCTTCTTCTTCATTTTTATTTCTAATTTCTCTATCATTTTCATTTCCAACGTCCTTTTCACTTTCATTCATTCATCCATTCATTAACACATTCTTCCATTCATTTTTCCATTCATTCATTTCATTCCTCGTTTTTTTTTTTTTTTTTTGAATCAATCAAAAATTTGAAAAAGTTATCTGAAAAATATTATTCGTTTGCTTCCTTTATTTTCCAAAACATATGAGAAATTTTACAATTTTAAATATAGAAATTGCCAAAAAAAATTTTCCAAATAAGAAAAAAAATCAAGCTTCTTTTTCTTTCTTAGTAATTTTACGTCAATAAAAAATATAAAATTGAAAGGAACAAATTTCTAACAATCATTCCAGTAATGAAACAATCGTTATTCTATTGAAGCTTTAACTAAATGAAAATTTTATGTCTCATTTTAAATTATTTTATAACAATGAAATTGTTTATAGACTTTTGCAATAATATCTTTTGAGTATTTTTATTGAATCAATATGGGTTTTTTTTATGTTAAATAAATCTAAAATTATTTAATTGGGAAGAAAAAAAAATTATTTTAATTTGAAGTTAATGTAATATATTTGCCCAAACATTTTCCACTACCACTGTTTTCATCGTTATTATAAAATTGTACATTTTTTCATGCAATTAATTATTTTAATGGAAAATGAATCAATATTTATTTTTTTTCGAATACTTTTTTATTTTGAAAGAAGTGATTATATTAGAAATTGCAGCAATAATAATTCAAGCAATTTTGAAACAAAACTCGATCATTTTCATTTATGATCATGAAATCATTCTGATGACAAAACCTTTGCTAATCATCCGTTTCTGTCCTGCCACCAATTTTAACTGTCACTGCTTGGGCAACCTTATCATATAACATTTCTTTTTTTGGAATATTATTTTCAATACCCTAAACTCCTACTTGAAAGATTTTTCTTAAAAAAAAGAAACACCAACTATTATCATTCGCTAAAAATAATCAAATTTGAAATGAAATCTTCAAAAAGTTTTCTGTCAATTATTATACATTAGTCATTGGCATCAAAAAAGTTTTTTTCCTTCAAATAAAATTAATTGCTTAAAGAAAAATTACTTTAATAACGATAGATTTGTAATTTTAATTAATAAAATATTAATTGTTTTTACTGACACATCATTTAAAATTTTTTCAAATTTTGTATTGTAATAAAATTAATGAAAGATACAAAATCAGCATAATTAATCAAAAAAAAAAAGCAAACTTGCAAATCATAAAAAATTTCTTAAGAAATGAAATATCAACAATTAATTAATTAATTAAGTAATAATTGTTTTACTGACACATTATTTAAAATTTTATGAAATTTAACCGTTGTGTTTCCATTTAATTCATTTTTCGATGAATGAATTTGAATGATTTTTAATTTAATTATTTCTGATAAATGATAGCAAATCTTTGCTTTTTTTTTTTCACTTTTGATTATGCAAAAATGTTTAGTTAGGGTGAGCAACGAAAAATTGTTATTATAAAGAGAACGATAGAAATGAAGAAAGGAAATAAAACGGAAAATTGAATTCAAAATCTGCTTTTTCTTTAAATCCTCAGCTGCCCTATATAATATTATTTTTCATATTGTATCATTTCTTCATTCTTGTGCTAATCTTTTGAAATTTTAATTTAATTTTGAAAATTCAATTTTTACACAATGCACAAAAAGATTTATGCAATAATTTTGCTCCAGAAATATGTTCCTTTGGTATAATTCACAAAATTAATTGTTCGATTGTTCGATTTTTTTCTTTTTAATTAATTTTTAAAAATTAACTATAATTAATCATTTGTGCTTGTTTTTTTCCATAAATTCCTTTTTCAGCGCTGTAATATTATTTGTGCATGCAATCGTTTGCACTATTTTTGGAAGGTCAAAGATTCTTTTTTTTTTACAATAATTTCAATTGATTCCTGAAAAAGTGAAACTATCTATCGTTAAGCAAGGCATGAAATTCGCTAAAATTTCTAATTACAGCAACATTTTCATAATCTTTTGATCACCACCCTTTTACTAAATGATTTTTCTAAAATGATTGCAGCTGTTGATATTTTTTTTTTTTGAATCAAATTTGTAGTAGCTGTGTGTAAAGCAAAGAAAAAAGAGGAAGTAAGAGAGGAAAAAAAGGAAATTTTGATATAATCTAAGAGGCAAATAAAAATTGAAATTCATCAAGGAAAAGTAGCACGTAGGATAAGCTAAACCACTGAACAATTAAATTTATAACTGATATGCATGATGTGTATATATGGTGAGCCATATGTATGTGTGTATGTAGTATGTCTTTGTATCTTTATGTGTATATATGTGTGCATGGAAAAGCTTCTCATCTGAATCAACCTGAAAAGCTTATCGTGTTCTGCTCAAGTGACAGCGACTGCAAACATTAGTTCCGAACCACAATGTCTTTGTTGATTTGGCCATATGTAAACGGTGTGGAATTATCGATAGCCTTCTAATTAAGAGGACGAATGACAGATTGTTGATTTATTGGCTAATACTTCCTCCTGAATATTTGTTCCGCATGCATTCGTCGCATGTCATCCCATTATCACTCTGATTATTTATTTCTCCTCGTACTACTTTACAGTAGAGATTCTCTCCTTTACAACATTTCACGAAATTTTTTTGTTCAAAATTTAAATTTAAAAATGATCATTTGATTTTTAACTTGGTTCCCTTTTTTTTTTTAAAGTATTTTTTAAATGATTTTTTTTTTTTAAAGTTATTTTTTAAATGATTTTTTTGGTTTTGAGGTTTCTAGAAAAAATGATTTTTTTTGCAAATTCAGTTGTACATATAGTAACAATAACCATTTTACTTATTTCTAAAATTTATTTTTCCTAAAATAATTCCTAAAAAGTAGTTGAAATTTTTCGGCAAAATTACAATTTCATTTTTTCATCGATAAAAATTTTGAAATTTATCTGTTACTGATGAGAAATGAACATGAATGATGAAAGAAACAAGAAAGAAAAAAGTAAACATTTCTAGGAAAAGTTGGAAAGTTATTTTTTGATGACAAATACTTAAATTAAAGTAACTAAACCTTTGCGCAATTTACTACTTGATAATGAATAATTTATTATTAATGCAGTAAAATATTATTTTATATTTCAAATACATTATGTCATTTGCTTCTTTTTTCCGTTTTTCCTATTTTTTCTCTTTTTTTTCAATTTCAGGTTTTCACTAAATTAATTAATGAAAAAATGATCAAAAATTAAAATGCGAAATTTATGTGAAAAATTTTAAAAGCAAAGAATAAAAAAGAAATAGTTCTTTTCAGTTGAATTTTGTTAACAATCATCAATAGTTAATTTTCCTGAAATAACAGTTAGGAGTTTAATTTTTTTTTTTTCAATACTTTCAAAATAGACAGTGATTGATAATCTTTGATAGAGTTGAGACTGTAATTAATATCGAGATGAGTTTAACAAATTAATTTACTACATTCAAAATTTAAAATTGAAGTGAAAAAACGAAAATTCTGCATTAAAATATTTTGTGCACAATCATTAAACATTCTGTTTTTTAATTTCAGAAAAACTAAGTAGTAATTTTTGGTATTTAATTTATCCATAATCAGTGATTGTTAAAATTTATTACTTTTCAAAGTATTTAAGTATGATATTGCCTTGCACACTTATTTTAAGCTTGGTAATTATTTTTTGCCAGCAATTATCCAAGTGAAGGAAACTCGTCCACTAAATTCTCATTCATTAAATTAGTTTTTATTTATTTTTTTTTTTTAAGAAGTCCAAACTTAGTGAAGCTTTGAGCTATCGGAAAATTCCAAATACGATTTTCAATAAAACGATATTTGTATGGATGATATTTATTAGTGTTAATTAATATGCTAATATTTTTGTCCAATTCCATTGACCCGTCATGAATTTTAGTAAACATGAACTATCTATCCATCAAGCAAAATTGCATAATGATATGTGTCAGATCTGCTAGACAAATCACTTCATTTTCTGTCAAAATTTTCTTTTTCTCCAAATTTTAGAATTTTAAAGTTGAAGTTTGTAAAAATCATCATTTACTATAGGAAGCAAACTTAGTTATTTGCGTAATGATTGAATTATTATTTAAGCTATTGAAATGTTGTAATTTTTTGCAGTGTTACTCGACAATTAAGCCTAATGAGCTTGACATGGAAATAAATTTCGAATATTTCATATTTTTCTCACAAAAAATTAGCATCATTTAATTTAATTACTTGTTTTCAAATTTCCGCTTTTTATTTCCTTTTTTTTGACCCAACCCTTCTAGTTTTATTTTTTAGTTTAGTTTTTTTTCATCCAATTTTACTTTTCTTATTCGTTTTGTTCAACTTTTACTTCCAGTAATTAATGATGAACAGTTAAACCATTAGTTGTATTTATAAGTAACAATAATGTTATTGTTTCATGATAGTAGTTTTACTGCATAATAACAATAAAAGTTATTGTTTCAATAAATCTGTCTAATTTTTCTCTCAAACTTTCCTCCCTTCTTTTTTCCTTACTAATTTTATTTTTTTTAAACTTTGCTATAACATAAATTCCTCACATTTATTTCTTTTCTTTTTTTCTCTCTTTTCTCTTTCTTAGATGTAAAAATTCCCAATTTTTCATCGAAAAAATGAAATAAATGAATAAATTCTTCAACTTTTAATTTTCCCGTTAACTTTTCTAGAACTTTTTGATTTTCTCAATTTCTTTTTTCAAACTTTGATTAGAATTCTTTAACACGCAGTTATCAATAATTATATATGTCGCGATTAATTGATGATTTCCAGCGCTAACTAATAATTTTCTTCAAATCAAAAAAGCTGATATTACTGTTTTCCTTCTTTATGCAATGAATGATAGCAACGTTTGCATAGTTTTTTTGGTAAACATTCACTCAGAAAAAATTTGTTTGGTTTTATATGCTAAAAGGTAAATAATGCGAATTTCACGTGCACCGAAGGAAGAGGTATCTAATGTTGGCTGATCATAAATCAATCACTGATCATGATTGATCCCAACTCATTCGTCCTTTTTTTCCCATTCAGCTCAGTGAATGGTATTTAAAACGAAGTGCTTTTTAATCATTAGCATTAAGTGTGTGTGTGTGTGTATGTTGTGTGTATGTGTGTGTGTATGTGTATGTATGTGTGTGTATGTGTGTGTGCATGTATGTGTGTATGTGTGTGTGTATGTGTATGTGTATATGTGTGTGT
>JARVGP010001323.1:0-17507 GCA_029876185.1 Mansonella ozzardi
ACGCTGAATCCAATAGATAATTAACTATATGGAAATGTAGCGTATAGGTGTAACTGTCTATAACATATCTTTACACCCAAAGTCCCCTTTGAGTGAGGCTACAATTTATAGAATGTGCTAGACCTATAACGATAAAAGTTACGGTATTGCGGATCAAAGAGGGAGTAAACCTTATCTAAGGCTCAATACGATCATGAGACTGATAGTAAACAAGTACTGTGAGAGAAAGTTGCAAAGAACTTTGAAGAGAGAGTTCAAGAGGGCGTAAAATCGCTGTGATGGAAATGGAAAGAGCTAACGAAAATTATCGATATTTAACCGATTAATTTAGCACTGTTTATTGATTTATTATTTATGAATAATGAATAAAATGATATTAAAGAGATGAATGCTAAATTAAATATAAAAATTTAATTTTCTGCCTGCTTTTGATAGATTGTGAAAATTCCAAAGGTAATGTTTTTTTTCGAAATAAAATTCCAAAAATTCCAAATGGCTGCTAATTAAACATTTAATACGGGTAAAGATTAATTGTTTTGCTATGTATTTGTTGATCTCAAACAAAGTTTTTTGGTGGTATTCGAAATAATATTTTATGTGATAAAATTTTTCGGGACGATTCGTCTAAATTCAAAATATATGTATAACAAAATATATATATATAAATCCTTTTTTTTTTTTTTTTTTTTTTTTATTCAAAATATATATGTAACAAAATATATATACATTCAATATATATATAACAAAATATATATATATCCTGTTTTATTTTATTTTTCTAACGAAGAATGCTTCAAGCTAAAAGAGAACAACAGTTGTAAGCAAAAAAAAAAAAGATTATAAAATGTTAGATTTGTTAATTCGTTGTAATTTCATTATTATAGAAAAATCATTCAATTTCCCCGTACTTTGAATAAATACATTCATAGTGTGTTAAAAATATTTCGTCCTCCAAAAAAATACATTAGTTCCATCTTGTTTTTTGGCCGCCGATTGAGAACACTATCTTCCGTAAAATTGCTTCAATCATTATATGTTGTAAAACTTTTATGTCATTAGTTTTTTGAAGTATAATAAGAATTAACTCCACTTTCTTTCTTATATGGACTTCATTTCTCTTGCTGTTTTAGGTTTTGTTATTCAAACAATAATCTTTTAAAAAAGTAGAGAAATTTATAAACTTCTAAGAAAATATAGAAATTTGCAAAATCAACAAAAGTCAACATAGAAGAACGTTACTGTATTCGCCTAATTGTAAAAGAACACGATGATTCAATCGTCAAAAAAAAAGGTCCTTCCTCGCCTTGTTGAAATGTCATTGGTTGAATGTTGTAGATACCTGCCGGTACTGCTTCCAAAGCAAGTGCGGTGTATCCCGGTCTAAAATACTCAATATTTAAACAACATAAGCAAAAACCGAAAACTGGAAACTACACTTTTTACAGAAAAGTAAATTCAAACCTGAATAATCCTGAACTGCGTCTTTCAAATGGTTTATTCCTTAACGAGGAAAATTGCTTAATTTCAAAACCGATATTATATTGTTTCGGACCCTTCAATTCAACAAGTACATCATTATCATCACTACCATCATCCAAACTCAGTTCATATATTGGATTATTCCTATAAAAAGTGCACAAACCATCAAAAGTGTTGAAGAGAGATAGCAATTCATTGATAAGGACTAATAAAAGTAAAATCGACATACATGTAAGTTTCTCGACTTGAAGCATTACCACAGCCACCAGCCGTTTTTCCCTTCCATTCACCCGTTTCCTAAAAACAGTTATAAAAATTAATGGTGTTTAAACAGCTGAATAAGAATATTCATAATACTAAAATGATATTACCTTTTTTTTTGAAACATAAGGCACTTTCACTTTTCGCAAGCGGAATTCAGCTGTAGAGTATACACGCAAAGTATAATATATTGTCTTCATCTTCTCATACTATAAAAACAAAAAATATAAACTGACGCTGTTGCAACACTGCATCATAGCTAATATACTTCGCATTTTTGGTTTTTCTATTTATTGCTGATTTTAATTAATCTTTATATTCTCTTTCTCCACTTTTTCTGCAGATTTCTTAAAGCGCGTTCAGTTCATAGTGCTTTTATTGATTGGCATAACTTCGAGCATATCAAAATACGCTTTTTTTTTGCTACGATACGTAGGTTAACCAACAACTTTGAAGCAAACTAAGTATTAGATTTAGGAAATTAAACATAACTTATGATAATGAAGCTTAAAAAGTTCATTATATATTTGCTCAGTACTTGAAATTCTTCAATAAAAAAAGAGCTGTTACAAAAAGGAAAAAATGTATTAAAAAATTTGACCTGAGCAACAACTAGGGTATATTTTTGACATCCACATTCAGAAATAATTACTTGACACAAATAATGAGGACTGTTCAGTCGTACTGCATCCGTGATTGGTTTTGGATCGTCTTAAACTCATCGTATCAAATTTAAAAGTTTTAAGAAACCTAAACGAAAGACTATCCTAGCTAAATATTAATCAGAATATATGCATTTTCCTGTGATGTTTCCTCGAACTATATCACTTTTATCAAATACTGAATGATAATGATGTCACCGAAAATCTGACTTGGCATATAAATTTTCTTTCCCGATTTGTACACTAATACTGTGATATATTCTTTGTTGTCAGCAAAATCATTCTGAAAACGGAAAAATTATGATCTCTGAATCAAATCAAATTTTACAATAAAATACATACAGAATCAGAAATTCTGACTTTATCTGTTATATGACGTGTGAGCAAAATCCATACTGCAGTGGAACCATTACTATTTACTTCCAATGTGTACTGAGGATTGTCTGCTACACTATATAAATCTTTCACTGGTCCCAAACCTGCTGACCACATTCTGGAAAAAAAAGTTGTAAGAAGTCGGTCTACACAGCACTATCTACTTTATATTTTTCACTGAAATGAAATTCTAGATACTTACGCATGTAACCCATAAGTGTAGGGAAATATCGAAGGATCCCAATTTACATAAAATACGTCAAAGAAATGGCACACTGATTTAAAGTCGATCCAAAACACACCTAAACTGCACTTGATTTATTTGTCTGAAATGCACTTGCATTTGCACCTCAAAGAAATCCAGCAAAGAACAATACAAAATTCGACATTTTACGCTAATTTCAAAAAATTCGACTTTCATCAAAATTTCAACACAAAAAACTGACGAAACTAATATTAACCATCATCGAATTGCTGTGCGTCCGAAGGACTGTAATCTAAAGCTTTGCAAAGCTGCGGTGTCCAGCTGTCCTTATCTTTGGCGGAATAGCGTCCCTTCCAGCGTAAATGTGTCCAAGGATTTTTTAGCATCAATAACCGCTTACTCTAAAGAGTAAGACATTCTGCCTAATATTTTTATTAATAGAGAAATTATTACGCAAAATACAAAAAGAAATATAGATTTTATACCTCGATTTTCCTTAGATCTAATACGGCATATGCATGAGCGTCAACCAGGCCAGTTCTATCAATCGTCGATTGATCCATTTTACCAGTAGCCAATGTAATTAAGCAGTGGCCCTGGTGGTATCTAAATATTAACTATTTGCTTGTTTAAACAAATCATGAATAAATTTTTTATCGATGAAATATGATGTTAATTTTTAAGACAATCATGGTTTGATCCATATAAACTATAATCATAATAATCATACAACTATAAGATTTTGGTGCTTTCAATAGTATGAAAGATGCCAATACATGTAACAGTTATTATATCTTTTCTTTTGCAGTTGGTCACTATTGATCAGCTGCTAATTACCACAACACCTTTCTTTTAAAACAATTTTACAGACAAACCTTACAAAAAGTTTTTCGAACACAGAATCAGCATCCTTATTAGACCAATCTTTTTTAATACCTATTCTTTCAGGTATCCAACCCGTTAATGCATGCATATCAATACTCTAAAAATAATATTTAAGTATTTTGAAGTACAGATCCATGCGGGCAAACTTCAAAGTATTACCGAATTTGAGCCAGGGAAGTCATACCCACCCATCACCTTCATGTAAGCCTTTTCCAACAATGAAACCCATAATTCATTCCTGCAAAATACTTCAGTTTTATCTCAAATTCATAGACAATGAAATACAGCAAACTGTACAAAGTTGTCTTTGTTTCAGAAAAAAACTTAAAGAGGACGAAACAAAACAAACTTTACTAAACTGCAAACAAGAGAAAAATGTGAACTATTAAATTACTAACTTTTGTTGACTATATGAACACAGGAAATCACCATATTCTCCAATGGGAAATCGATCATCAATTACAATCTGAAAAAAAATGAATTAAGTTAGTCAATTAAAATTAGCATTTCATATTTGTGAACCCAGACCAATCTTCAGGCAGGTAAAGTAAATCAAATTTATGATCAAATATGTCAAATTATAATTAAATTTATAAGCAATTAGTGATGATATTAACATGACAAGAAACTGTCCATCATTCGATCTAACTTATTTCTGGTAGCATCAGGATTTTACGTCACATAAATACTATAGCATATACAAGGGGGATCTGCACAAATGTCTAAAAAAAACAATGCACGGATGTCATGCGAAAAACTGTAACTGCCACAACACACAAACACAAAAGAACTTTTCTTACTTTTCTCCAAACACCGTTGAAATGCATTTTGATCATATATTTCCCACACGGATTATACAATGGTACACCAGATTTATTCTGAGGATATATTATACTGCAAAGAAATTAAAATTGATCTATAATTTATGTAAGTTCAATGTATGTAATGAAATTTTATATCTTATGAATACTACACCGTCAGAATGGATAAAAATGCAACTAAAAAAGACTGGTTGTATTCCACCGACAAATTTCTCTCAAGGACAGGAAAGTTTGTAGTAGATCAGATCGCAGTTGAAATTATGCTTGGAAAGATAAGCAAATATTTACAGCGAGGATATAATATACAGAAAAAAGAGAGTGGTCACAAATACCTTGTCACCAATGGCTTCTTGAAACATTTTTCATATCGAGCTGATATAGCTAATGAAGCTACGAAAGAGCAGTCAGACACAATTGACTGAAACATTACTAGCAGTCCGAATTTTAAATTCTAAACAAAGTATGAAAACTGTACTGCACTTTTTAACACCTACTATTATATATGCAGTAAATTTGACTTGCAGGATTGAAACTATTACTGTGCGAGTCAAAGTGTTCCAACACAGTGAAATTTATTATAGCTTAATGAAATATGAACTAGAGTCCAGTATCTTTGAAGTAATCATTATTCATTAAAAAATAGTATGCTAGGTCTGCTTGATGCTGCAAAAACTTAGCATCGCGTTTTTTTCCTCACTGTTCTGATAAATAAATGATTTCTCTACAAAATAAAATAAAGAACAAGAAGCAACCTGTTTAATAGTACCACTATCGATCCGATCAATTACCTTCGGAGACTGCATAAACTCATCTGGGCGCATCCAACTTTTTAATCGTTTTGCTTGTTTATCAGACAAAGCTAGCAAACCATGTTTGTCACTGAAATTTTCAGCAATAAAATTAATCAGAAACTTCAATTTCTGACAAGTCTTACTGTTATTTGGATTATAGTTTCTTTGAAATTATAAATTATAATATTTGCAAACTTACGTAAATGATACCGGATAGGCAAATCGTTCTTTCAGATCGACAGCTAAAAAGGGAACATATTGCTTTCCATTAACGTTTGATGTTGCTGCCAATACTGCTAATTCGGATTTAGTAAGACGAACACTGTTACAATCTCTAGCTTCCCGCTTAAATATTGTTGTTTTACTATTGCTGGTGTTAGCAACCGGTTGCTCGAATTTCCTGCCTATATTCAAGCCGGAAATTTCTATAAATATCCAACATGATCCATTTCATTATAAAACTGGCTATTTTTAATTCAGCAAAACAAATTTGCTTTTTCAATTAAAGTAATGGAATGGAGCTATCATTTAAAAACTATGTCAACTGAACTCTGTGTTGCTTATAAAGTGTCCCAATTATGGTTAAAAGTAAACATTTCAAAAAATCTCATATATCTAAAGTGAAAAGAGTGAATAATAAACAAAGATGAAGTAAAAGGAACATACCATCCGTAGGAGGTTCAGGGAATTCTAAACTAGGGCTTTTCTTGAGCTTCTCTTGACCTTTCAAGACTTCCATTCGATCTAAAGCCTTCTTAGCCAATTGACGTAACTTTCCGGCCATTGCAGCATCACAAGATGTGCTCTTAAAATAAGAAAGCCAATTTAAACATTTGCATCTCTAAGATGACAACAAGCAATCACAAAAAATAAATATAACCAATAACTATAGACAAGTAAAACGAACTGAAGTCTCGATGCAAAGCTCAACAGCCTGAGAATATAACATGACAGCTTCCCCGATATTTCCCGCTTCATCCTGATCCAACGCTTGGTATAACAAAAATTCGGCTCGTTCAAGCTTAAGCTGCTGCTGGCTTTTGACGTTAGCTGATTTCTTCGATGCATCTAATAAATTTATTTTTTATGCAAATTAGAAAACAGAAAAATTATCAACGGAAATACTTCAAAGTTAAATATTCTACTGAGCAAAATAGCTGCTTAAAAGATCTTAAAATAATTCAATCACAAACTGATATAAATAATCAAATACATAAATAGGAAAAAAAGAAAAACTTTTTTACTTTGCGATCTGATTATTTCAGCACGCTTCACGTATTCTTCTGCTTTTCCTTTGTATGAAGATGGAATTTTTTCTTGCCGAATTAATTCAAGGATTGAATCAGCAGCATCCTAGAAGGCAATTTATTGATAAATATGAAAAATAGTCAAACTCTGAGCAGATCTCATGCATAAAATTAAATAGTGAAAAGAAAACGAATATTAAAATGCGTGGAAGACCAAAGAGATATATGAAAAGAAGAATAAAATTTAAGTTGAAGCGAGATTAATTCATTGCTTTGTATATCAAACTAATCGATTAAATTACTTACTATTTTTTTTCTTTTTTTTTAAATTAAATGAACTTTCTCTTTCCATATCCAATTTATTCACTATTCCATTTACACACCTACTATTTTAATAACTTATTCATTAATTAATTAAATTTTGTTAATTTAATAGTTTAATTGTTAATTTACATTTCTTACCAATTTGGTCTAATTATTTAAACGAATAACGGTACAATCCTGTTAAGCATAAGTTAACTTAGGCTTACATGAATGTTAACTTATTCTCAAAGAAGTTATGTCAAATAATCTATTAATTAACACAATTATTTAATATATTTCTATTTATTACAAAGATATGTACTGATTTGTTTATTTAAAATAAAAATTAACTTACAATATAAAAATAAATAGCAGCATCCCATCTACAAGCTTTATCATATGCAATAGCCTTCTGAGCCGAATATGTCACTTCGTCCATTCGATCTGAGAAAACAATAGTATGTTTACTTTATCGCCCCAGCATTTCTTCCTAAAATAAAATTACGCAAACAAATGTCAAGATAAACTAATAAATTTAAATATCATATAATTTAATGTAAAAATATTACGCCAAATAAGTAAATGCTGATCCCTCACAGATAATATTCATCTCTTTTAATACATTTCATTTTTGAAATTTCAAAAAATTCAAAAGTTCACTACATTCATCGTCGAAATATTCCGTTAAGTATACAGTTTAGTCTGAAATTGTTTGTTTACGGAACTATCAAAATGATTAATTGCTTTATTGAACAAAAAGAGATAATTACTATCTGTAAGTGACCAATATTTCTTTATTTGGAATTATCAAAATTGATTAAAAATGCAAAGTAAAAAGCCCGAAATATAGCTGTAAGCCATGCAGGGATTGCCAATCCGAAAAACAAACACAAATTTTGCGCTTAAATACGTCAATTTCAACGCAACGCATCCTTGAGAGTTTACTATTTTGCAGAGAATCAGAGACTAACACTACCAATGAGAGAGTCAGGTAGAAGTAACAAAAGAAAGAAAACTTTTCTTAAAAAAAAAAAAAATCTAATAAATTTGTAAGTATCAGTGCTACTTTGAAAAGACAAAATTAATCACTTGCAAAAGTACCATCGGTGATTTTTGTACAGTTCCACGTAAAAATCGTGCAATTTCTCCTGTAAAGTACTGTATCGTTGTTTTTACGTGAAAAAATATATGTATAAATGATGAATGAAACAATAATATACTGGAATAATTATTTGTGAATTTCCTTTTTTTATGATGAAAAATAAGAGAGAAATTTCAAAAAAAAAAAAATAATAGTTTTAGTGGAAATGTGGAGAACGAAATGATTTATAAACTTTACGAACCATGCAAGATGAACTACGGTTGTGATACTATGAAATGTTCGAAAGGGATTGGATTGTGCAAGAAATCTTGAAACGGAATAATTAAGAAAATCCTACTGAAAATGAATAATTAAGAAAGTTCGTTTTTTCCTTTTTTTCAAATTTCGACTTTGTACCGTATCTAAAGATATGTTTACTATCTCTTGTAGAAAAATATTATCTTTGTTTAAAGGAATTGATTATGAAGTTTTCTGTGTTTCTGATATAAATGCAAGGAATATTAGAAGCGACAAGATTGATATGTTACAGAAACCTACTGACGGCAGTGAATCGATCACGTTATTTGTCGTGATTTGGGTTATTTTATTAAGCTATCGTGAATGTATTACTGTAGTTACCATGAAAAGATATTTTAGTATGTTGTTGCAGTAGATTAATGCGAGTAGATTGTAATATCAAATTATCGTAAATGGATTAGATAGTTTACTAGACATAGGTGATAAATAAGCAACAACTGATATGAAACATTTCAGGAATTGTATTGAACGTAAACTTATCTATTTGTTTTGCAGATAAACATGAGCCTTAATAATGGTTCAAGAAACCTGTCAACCTGATCAGGTAACAATCAATGAATATTTGAGCAGTTTCTTTTTTTTTTCTCTTTTAATTAATCGATTTTCTAATTAATAAGAACATAGCTGAAATGTGACAAAATGCAAAGAAAAAAAATAAATTTTTTAGCAAAATTAAATTTTTTTTAGAAAAATCTAAAGTTGATGGAAAGGAAATTCAACATTCAACGTTTGATAATATGAGGACATTTCATGAAACTGCTTTTTTTTTTCCCTAAAAGATGACTCAATAAGACAAATCGAAGCTATGAGATATGATATTCTCTTTAAACTAATGATATGTAATACACTAAAATAATAGTAATGTCCTGAGGAATTCTAATTATTTCCGAATTTCATTGTCATTTCCGGATTAAAAAGTGCAATAATGCATCTGCCTGTCTAAGCTATGTTATTCCTCGCTTTTCATTTTATTCCGTAGATAGAATTTTAATTAAAATTAATGGATATTTTATAAGGCAATTGTAATAGTCTCCGTTATGGCAATTTACACTAGATGAAATGTTTTCAAAACATTATAAAAATAATAATTGTCTCATGTAGTAGGACTCAAATCTCTAACTTTTTTACTATCAAAGCGATTAACTTCCTATATTGTTGAAATAACTTTCTTTGTGCTATTGGGATCATAAAGGCTTTTGACAAATACAATCATAGGTTGACTTTTGCATTGATTTTTGTGATTATCAGCCCTCTTCTTATCCATATCTGTACAGAAGTACCAAAATCTCTCCCCTGTGAGCTTATATCCTCCTCATGATTTTATTTTGCTTAAAAGATTTCTTCATTGATGAAACGTTAATGGAGATTTCTTCATTAACCGAGATAACATTAATAATTATGACTATGTATTTTAAAAGGCAATAATTGAAGTTATTATTTAGGATATCGGATAAGAATTAATTTTAAATTATCAAGTTTAATTATCGGTTTACTGATCAATTGATTTATAATTTCTGTTTTAAATACTTCAAATACCAAATTATAAATGAAATCTATGGTAATAAAATAGAAATCAATTGGAAATATATGATTATGAAATTTATGATCGTTTAAGATAAGGACAAAAAAACGAATTGTTTCAGTTCCAAAATAATAAATTAATCTTTGAGAGGCAGAACTAAGGAAGCTGCCTCAGGGTTTGTAATTAATTCTGTCATTAATTTATCAGATGCTAGTTTCTCTAGACAAAAAACACTTTTTAAAGCAATATTTATTCACCGTACATTTTGGATCATTTAATATATGCTATGATTATAATATACAAATTGTTTCATTTTTCAGTTTTTTTCGCGTCATTTTTCATTCCTTGCTTTTTTTGGGCTTAAATATTGTCAAGTATTATTAATTGTGCATTTGTGACAAAAATTAGATTAATAGTAAATTATAAATGAAATCCCAATAGTGGCAATATAAACATTCGTTTATAATCTAAACTGCGCAATACAATTATCATTGTCATAAGGAAGTTAGATTGATGATGACAAGTGTTTAAATCTCTTTAAATGTTTAAATCTTAAAATCTGATCTATCAACATGAGATTCTTGAATATAAGCATTATCAAGTATCACTAACAGTGATATTTGATAGTTCAAATTAAATAGTTCAAATAAAAAAAAATTTGATAGTTCAAATAAAAAAAAATTTAAGACTTCTTATTTATAGATTGAAATTCATACAGAGAGTTAAATAACTTATCAGCTAACATTAGTGTGATAAGTAAATCCTTCCTTAGCAATTTAACCATTAAATTTAACGCATAAAAAATGTAATTGGAAAAAACAAGTTTTTTGTTTTTTTGCTTTTTTTTTTTGCTTTGAACTCAACAGAAGTCATACCACCATAATTAAATGAAATGAAAATTATAAACTAAACAAAATAAAAATAAAATAAAAAGTATTGCTGGTTCTTCTACAAATAATTTGCTATTATTTTCAGCAATAAGAAGAATTTTGAACGCATACCATATCGGCATTTAATTTTGTTATCTTTGATGGAAATATTAAAAAATTAGTACGCCAATAAAATAACAAACCACGTTCCTTAGTTTTGTAACGTTCAATTCGTATTTTTTCCAGAAATTCTTTGGTTAAAACCGGTTTTATAGGCTTGCTTTTAGCTAGTTGATAAAGTCTGTAGTTTTGGATTTCGATCGTAACCATTACGCAGCTAATAACATTTGCCAATACCGCTCCCAGTATCAGTACTTCATCAATCTGAAACGTTTCGAACGAAAAAACGAATTTTTCAATAAAATCGCACAAAGCAAATAACCTATAGTCTCTTCACCAATTTTCCGTAAGAAAATCTCATATTTCAATTTGTTGATCAAACTGATTCCTATTTGGTGGCATGTTGCATCGTTGTTGTTGTCGTTGTTTTTAGGATTGAAATTTCTATGATAGAGTAAATTTTAAAATTGATAATTCAAAATTTCTTATTTTCTCTTACCTTACCAAATATATATAGCAAGGTATGCCGTTGTTTGTCCTGGTAAAGTACTATAAATACAATGAATTTTCAGTTATCATATCTTTATGGTAGCATTCAAAGATGACAGCAAATATTAGATAGAAAATTTTGCAACTATTAATTAATCAAATAGAACAGAATGATTACTTTCAATATTGTTGAAAGTTATTTTAACAACGTAGGAAATTAATTGCTTCGATAGCAAGAAAGTTAAACATATGAGATAATCGTCATTTTTATAAAATTTTGAAACATTTCAGCTAGTGTTAACTGCCATAGCAGAGACTATTGCAATTTACTCATGAAATATCATTCATTAATTTTAATAAAAAATTTTAGGCATGGAATAAAATGAAGAGCGAGGAATAACATAGCTTAAATAGATATATATATATAATTATACTTTTTTATTCGGAAATATACAAAAGAATTCGCAAATAGTTGGAATTCTTCAGGACGTTATTGTTATTTCAACGTATTACTATTATTAGTTTAAAGAAGAATATCATATCTTATAATTTCTTGTAGCAGTTTTAATTTGCCTTGTTGAACCATTAGCAATTTTAGGAAATGTCTTCTTATTATTGAACGTTGAATATTGAATTTTCTTTCCATTAATTTTAGATTTTTCTAAATAAAATTTAGTTTACAATTATTTTGCATTTTGTCAAATTCTAGCAGTGTTCCTATCAATTAGAAAATCCAGTTAAAAATGGAAAAAACAAACCGCTCAAATATTCGTCGATTATTATTTGATCAGGTTGACAGCTTCCTTGAACCGTTATTAAGGCAAGCCCATCTTTATCTGCAAAACAAATAGGTTCAGTACAATTCCTGAAATGTTTTATACCAATTGCTGCTTACTTATCATTATTAGTATATTATCTAATCCATCCACGATAACTTGATTACTGTCTACTCATGATAATCTATTACAATAACCTACTAAAATTATCTTTTCATGATAACTACAATAATATATTCACGATAACCTAATAAAATAACGCAATCACGATAAACAACTTAATCGCCATCAGCAGGTTTGTGAAATGCATGAACATTGCGCTTTTTAATACTCTTTTGATTAATATGCTTATTTATTTGTTAATGGCTAAATTTATCTATGCTTTGAAAAGTTAAACATCCGAAATTTTCTATTATTTTCTTTTCTTTTTCAACGTAGCAACTGTTATTTAAATTATCATTTTTACTAAATCACATCAATAATACCATGAATATTGGGAAGCGCGACTTTTCCACCATTCCATTCAATCTGAGATTGCCATTTACTGATACTTAATGACAATTTAAATAGACTTTCATAATGGTAACTACCAAGGATATATCGACTTACGCCTAGAAGGATAGAGCAAAAATTTGGTAAAATACTTAATGTCTTATTATTGATAAGTAGCGGCTTACATCATAATTCTATATGATACATGGATGACATAAAACTACAAAAAATAGCTAGAAAAATATTACAAAATATCCCAAAAAACTTAAAAAAGGACTTTTTTCATGCTATATCCATAAATTTGTCTAATTAATTAGAAATACGAGCACAAATTTGAAACACAATTTGAAACTTTTTTTATTAAACTGTATTAAAAAAAATTTTGGCGTTCAATGTTTGTACCCATACCTTGGCTATTAAATATTGCCCATAGTATTGTTCCTTTCTCATCTACTAGTAATTTATGCGAATATTTCCCTTCTCGATCAAGAATCTTTATATGTGGTCTAAATAGCAATTGACAAATATTTGTTCTTCTTGCATAACATCAAAAAAAAAAACAAAGTTATGATAGTTAATAACTTTCATCGTCATTAAATTAAGCTAAGTTTTTTCTAAGTACGATCTTTGTTTCAAATTAACAATTCAATTTCAAGGGTCATTTGTAAATTATTTTTACATTTCTAATATTTTCTATATAAATAGAATTTCTATTATTTTACATTTCTGAATATTATCAAAAATTGTTAAAATTTTTATAAAAATAGCAAAAACTACAGTGAAATCTCTTAAAAATCCTACTAATTACTAAAGTATCTTTTTGAATGTGAAGGTTTCAAACCCTTTGCAATTTTCGGCATCGAATGGATACAAAATTTCGATTTCTATGTTAAAAAATATATTCGAATTTAATTGTAACAATTCGTCATACATACCCGATATTTCCTTATGATATTTAAACTAAAAAAAGAAAGGTTGAAACAAAATGCTTGCAAATTTCGACTGGAGCAATGTTTAGTAAAATAATTTTTCGAATGGACATTTCGCAAATATCCAACATTCATCACGAAATATGAAATTTTATTCAAATCTATTAACTTTTTCAAATTCGTTTCGAAATGCTTAAAATTGCAAACTATTCGTAATAGCGCAAACAATTCTGAAATGTTTAAACAATTCACGTGTAACCAGATATCATTCCAAAACCTGCTGTTCGATTCCTGTAAGCTTTTATTTGCAAATAGCCGTGAAAGAAATATAATACTTCCTTACCACTGCACATACTTCTTTTATCGTAATCAGTGAAATGACCACCAAAAGTATTTTGCAAATTCTGTAAAACATTATGTTAGTCGTATGTGCATTATTTTTTAGTAAAAGTTTTTAATTCTTCCGATTAAATTAAAACCTTTTATTAATTTCATAGATTCAACTAAATAGTGATATCTAATAATAGTCCGAGCAAATTGAGAGGACAGTTATGATCCTGGCTTAAGAAAAATTATGAGAACTTAAAACTTTTCAGTTTTCAAACCATACTCACAATCACTTTCAATTATTGTTTATGCTCATATAATTTGCAAGAAATTGAATCACGGATTTGGTTGGATTCACTTTTGAACATAATTTGACTAAATTAATTAGCACTACAAATTAAATAATTTTAGTGGTTTTTGCTTAAACAATTACTTAGTTCATAACTTTATTGCTAAAAAATTCTGATTAGTCAGTTTCTGCAAATTTTCCCTAGCAGAAAATTCTCCTTACTCTCTCTCCATACTTCACTCAATTCAACAAAGATCCCATTTTTCACAATTTTAGCGACAATAATAACAACCAGCTTTGCTTCCTGTAAACTTTTAACAATAATCACAAATTTCATTCTAACATGTTTTTATGAAGTCAAGATCGTATCGTTTTTTATTTGCATTTCACAGAAATCTTTTTGGGATTTCAAAATTTGTGATTGAAATTTTTAAAACATTCAAATCGAGAAATTTTTAAGTCCTAAAGTAAATTTTGATTTATGTATGAAAGAAATATTTTTATTTTAAAAGAGATTTCGCGAAATATTATAAATTCTAATTTAGTTAATACTTTATGCACGTTAAATCTCCAAAAAATACGACACAAACTGTCAATATGGAACTGAGGATGGTAAATAATCTGAGATAACTTGCTGAAATAAACTGTAAACAAACATTTGAAGCAATAATAATAGAAACATTTAAAATTTAAACGAAATCAAAGAAGACTTAAAGGGAGACAATAATCATAAAGATTCTTTCACAACATCGCTTCATTATATACTCATGATTACAGTAAGACTCAGTAACTGACAATATATAATATAACGATATTTCGAGTGACAAAATGTAACATAACGATACACCGAAGATGATTTATTTTATTAATAATTATTACGACTGCTTTTTAACAATAGGAACGAAAATGAACTTAAACTAATTAATAATAAAAAACCATAATGAATATAATAAAGAAGCATTTACGTACTTTTTCTGCTGATTTAAACTTGCTTAAACATCCTGCAACATATTGGACTTTTCTTATGAATTGCTGCCAAACTTCTCCTATAACTTAAAGGTACAGTAACCAAATAGTTATTTTGATTTCAAAACAAAATATTACTGAAAATTAACTATTTTTCAGTATGCTTACTTTTGAAAGAACTTAAGCCAAATTCCTTTTCCTGAAATCCTTCCAGTTAAAATTTAACGGTAACCAATTTATCGAAACACTGCAATGGAAAATTTTATGTGACAAAATATTGCTGTAATTAATGAGAAAGTAAATTATTATTTCTAAATCGAATTGTATCGGAATGTCACTAAAATCATTGCTAAAACCAATAAGTTATGAGCACAGAAAAAATCCATTATTATGTTTGATAATATATTTCTGTTGGATTTTGATTTCTGAAAAGCCTATCAGTACTGAAACAAAAATAGGATGAATATCAAATTCGAAACCTCAACCGACAATAAGTTTCCGAAAACGTTTCCGCTTAATGTTCTAATTAATCAATCGAGAGACAATTACTAAGAACCGTCTCAGTTAAAAACTGGTACATGCAACTCCTAAGATCTACTAGGCATTTTTCTAACCAAACTGCAAGCATTTTCTGTAACAACGAAAAAAAGATTGATGGTTTGAGAAACTAAAATTCTTGCCTTTATATTTTGACAATAAAACCAGTGAATCAAGCTCGTTTTACGTTGTAAACGTTTTCGAATGTTTTTTTTTGGTTCTATGACTTGTTTTCTGCATATCTTAGTCGGATGACAAAAGAATAGATTGAGAAAGATTAATAAAAAATTGATGCAAAGGATGAATTATTCACTTATTCTATTTTGCACAGATAATAAATTGTCACAAATTCCCGATCTCCTTTCAAATGAATGATTTTCTTCCTTTAATTTTAAACATTTCTCAAGTTTTAATTTGCTTAAATTTTCCATCATTTGGTTTTTTGTTTTTTCAATGCGAAATGAAATAAATGACCAGCGACGTTATAGGAAATTGAAGGAAACTCTACTAAATTGTTTTGCTACGTATTTGCTGATTTCAGATAATGTTTTTGATGGTATTACATGACAAAAATTTTTTGAAACGATAATAGAAAACATCAGAAAAAAGGTTCACATGCAGAAAACAACTCTGGTTGGTTTCAACGTTTCAACGTTGGCATTTCAACATTTATTTTTGTTTTTTTAAAACTATTCAGCATTCTACGTTTGAGATTGCGAGTCATATAAATGATTTGCTATTACTTTTCAGCGTCATAAAACCATTTATGCAAAAATTTGGCCTCTTAAAAGTCAAAATCCAGGCAGAAATGTAGCTTCAAAATAAATAACTTACTGTTTTTTTCATATCTACTCATAGCAATAACCTTAGCAGACTTTTCAATGTAATTCCATCTATGGATAAAAAATCAGTTTTTCATTGGATACAGCAATAATTTGTCACATAAAATTCGCCACAGCAGTGTTTCGATAAGTTGACTGCCGCCGAAATCTGCATATAGCACAAAAAAAAATTCGGTTTCAGTTTTTAAAATGTAAGCACATAAAAAAAATAGTTACTTCTAAGTAATAAATTGCTTTCTAAAAAAAATAACTGTTTTAATTAATAAAAAGATATTACAAATATCTATTACAAATATATTATCAAAAAATTAACGTCAAATATTTATTATTTTATGGCAAATATGGTAATGACTAATGAATTTCATAAAGTATTTTTTTCAATTCTTATTGATGCGATAGAATTTGTTTGCATGTGTGTTTGTATCTATTATGCAAGATAAAGTTTTTTCATGAAATAATATTGCATCATATCAAAATAAATAACATTTTTTAAATGAAAGTGTGAAATTCCGGGTGATATATATATATATATATATATATTATTAAAACTAAAAATAGACAAAAAAGGAAATTTTAACCATAGAATGGATTAAAAGTTTAATAATAATCGAAATTGCAGGTAGTAAGGACTGCCGAAATTTTTCTCCCGAGAATTGGCAATTTCTTTAGATAATTCGGATAAATGAGGTCAAAAAGAATATTATTGCTGTGAAAAGGAACATTAAATCAAATATCACAAGTAGATGATGCTGATAATACTGATAATAACAATATTAATAATAATAATAAGGGTTTTGTAACAATAAAAAAAAAATTTGAGGAATTATTCAAGTAAAAGTTTGGAAGCTCACCATGAAATGGTTCAGTCATTTTATCTTTGCTTCGATCTCTTTTAACAGAACTTTGTTTCCATGCTATAAA
>JARVGP010001324.1:0-17766 GCA_029876185.1 Mansonella ozzardi
AAAGTTAGGCCGTAAAAAAAAAAAAAAAAAAAAAAAAAAAAAAAACTAAAATAAATTTAAGTCTCACACTTTTACCATTAATCATCATAACTTTTGCACTTCCGATATCTCTGAATTCCTCGATCTTTCTACCCAATTAATGCCTTTTCATCACAAATCACTTCCACGAACAATCATTGCTTGAAAAAGTGATTAAAAAATTTCCACAGGTTTCTTTCTTGCAGTCTTCATATTATTTAGAGTTGAGAGATCACTGAATATTTATGGTCATAATTTGCTTATCAGTAAGAATATAACAGAACTAAAAGAGCACAGATAAGAAATTAACAATCCGAAAAAGAGCATTCAAAGGAAATACTACAACTTGCTTATGTGAGGGAAAAGATGAAGCTTGAAGATCTCAGAATAATTTGAAAAAATTTTTTCAGAAAAGAAACTGACCACGATGTAATAGTGGACATAATCTAGTTAATACTTGGATAATCCTCTCAACATTATCAAAATTACCAAAACCCTTATGATGATGCAGATATGGATCCAAGTTTTAGCATAACTGCTAAAACAGCTTTATTTAGATGACTCGATTAGCATAGATAACAGGATTGCATGCGGTAGCACAAATGAGCTGGACATATATTAACAATGGACAAACGACGAGAAGCACATTCAAGGAGCAATTTAATAGAGCTTTGGTCAGGATGCCCTCTTCCCTTTCTTCTACTTCTCATCCTCTTCTTGCTGTCATCCCTTGGTCCCTGATTAAGGTACGATGGAGGGAGCACACGGGTGCATAGAGTGCCATAAATGCTTCTCCTCATTCTCTCTTCAACTTCCGATCTACTCAGTCTAAGCTCATCTGGATTCATCACGACACCATGCAATCCACCGTCAAAATAGATAGAAAATTTACAAACGCATTAACATCAACTTTGTCATCTACATTGTATACTGTCCACGAATGGTACCATTCATGTATCGGATACATTGAATTTTCCTAGTATTTCCAATTTCCTCATTATTATTTGCTCACCATTTTACCAAACGATTCATTTGTACCAAAGGATTCATCTGTCTCAAGTTACCAAGGTCGTAAGGTCATGGAGATGATATAGGCTCATGCAGATGTTTATCGATTCATTTCAGATTTTGCTAATGTGAGAATGAAAAGCAAGCGAAGTTCAGAAGTATTGTTGCCAGTAGTTGAGAGTGAACTGATAGTGTTGAAGGACGATTTGTAAACAAATAAATAGGGGAAGCTAAGCGTAAACAAAAAATTCGTAATTGGATAGGGGAGTAAACTACATCAGCAATCTCCTTTATAGATAGATGCTTAACTGCTAAGTATGGAAAGGAAATAGGGGTAGTGGGAGGTTATGGGGTTAAGGGGACAGATGAAAGGAAGGAATGCAAAATGAATGAGTTGTATTAGGATGAATTACAGGGAAAAGTAAGAAGGATGAGTGATGATTATTTGGGTAAAATGGTATGAGCCAATTTTTGCTGGTAGTAATATGGAGAGTAGCTTGCCTGACAGTCTTGATAAAATGTGTTCTGTTTCACTGTTATAATAGTGGAAAATGGTTCTCCTGTAATGATTGATATATGATGGACGAAAAAAAAAAAAAAAAAACGCGCTTACCAGTTCGCACACACTAAATTCACACAATAATACCTTCCTTCTACGAAATTACTACAACTACTGCTACTATTACTATACGTTTTAACACCCGTTTGCATTATCTTGAAAACAAGGCAAGGTGAGAATACCGTACCATGCGTGACACAAATTGTTTGTTTTGGGCTTAAATTGGAAATGGTAGAATAGTTTTTGCAAATGAACAGTGAAAGTAAGCGAGGTAAATGAAAAAGATATGGATGGAATGCGGATGCTATGTCTTCAAATAAGGTGGGTCTATCCATGTCTATTCACTGTATACGTCTATTCACTCATTTTAATCTCATTTTAATTCTGAATCTTCAGTCAGGCAAAACACCGTGTACCTTGCTGGGCACCTCACTGGCTGCCATTAAAGGCTGCTCCAACTACGGTGTGCTTATTTTGAATTAGAGAGCTCAGGAGGAACTTTAATGAGTCGTTGGCTAAGCTGATGTATGCAACCATTCACCCATCCATCACATATATAATCACATATATATATATATATATAAACACACACATACACAGACACATACACATGCACATGTGCTACGTTGTCTCAAATCCCACCAATACTTTGATGTGGGAACTCTTCGGCTTCTTCCAATATCACAACTGGATGAATGCAGAAAGATGCGGCAGACTGCATCATCCAATCAATACCTGCCCTTATTACATCAACTCATTTTTATGGACACCTGCGGTAAATGAGCTAGCATTGGGAGGACGACCCACTACTGCCTAAGCACTGCTTTGCTTTCCATGTTTACATGTGGATTTTGCTGTTGCTGCTAACTTGGTACGCTTTCATAGAAAATTTGCATACAGCGTAGAATGGCTTGACGTGATGTATGTGTACAGATAAATGACAATTCCTACTTGTCATACATGTAGCATGACGTGACGTGATGTGTGTATACAGATACATGATCATTCCTACTTGTCATCTTGCTGTGTACTGTATTCGACATACTAAAATACGTGTATTCAGCTCATACCTGTAAATAACGAAAATCCCTTAAAAGTAAAGAATTTTCAACTAATTTGCAGGAATACGGAATTCGATTCCTGGTAAAAAATCTTTGCAAACAGATGCTAGTAGCAGAACAACAAGCAGTAATACATATCGCTTGTAGTAGCACACGTACTGTATATGAAATGCGGAAATGCTAAACTTGAACGGAGCAATGATTTTCGAGACTGATGGCATCACCTGTTGCTAGTAAAATAAACTTATTTATAGAAAACATACTTTGATAACATTTTTCCGCGAATTTCTAAAGCCATTCTTACGCATGCAATTATAACAGTTCAAGTGTTGAAGAGAATTAACATCATTTATACTATTCGTATGAAGTGGAACTAATCCTTCAAATTAGCACTCTCCATTTCTATCCCAATCAACTAAACCTGTCGTGAACTGACTGGCACAAGTAACGATAGTATTTAAAAAACAAATAAATATCCTTAATTTCTTGTCTTTTCACTCTTACATTAATAGGTCCAAGGATTTATTTTAAAGAAAGTTTAAAAACGTCATATAAAACAAACAAGCAAAAACCGCGAAGAACAGGTGAGTGGTGGCATACGGTAATCAATAAAGGTAAATGGTTTCTAGTGGCCTGGCGTCGCCATTAACATAATACGGTGGCCATTTCAATGGCTTCCTTTTATATTTCCAAATATTATAAAGCATGAAAAACGATGCTATTTACAAAAATTTAAATAACAGTTTAAAATTATGGCTAACAATGACTTTTACTAGTTTTCATTGTAGTGAACTATTTCTTCCTGAACAGCCATAATGCCAAGCAAATATTTCAATTATCAAAATGCGCAATTAAAACATCAGGTAGCAATTTTTGGATTGTTCAAATCAGATTGAAAAATGTTTCAAAGGATCAGTAGGAATATCGATATTTATTATTTATTCCTGTCTATTAACACAAGAAAATCTGTAAATATATAAAGAAAATGTAGTGCGAAAGATATAAGGAATTATAGCTAAAGCCACTTTAATATGAAAGATATAAGGAATTGCAGTTAAAGCTAATTCTATATTTCAATTCTCATAAAATACACAAATTAAAGGTTCCAAGATGTGATTCTGAAAAAGATAATGCGTTTGCCTATGGAACGACTGTATGACTTTTTGCACTGAAGGTAATCATCGATGTATAACAAAGTTCTAAAGCAAAGCAACCACTAATCTGAGACCATTTGGAGAATGATATTGTTTGTTGAATTGGCTTTTATCATTTCAATTTTGCTGACCTTTCCTCATTAAATATTCAAATGAATGTATTTTATAATCTCTAATGCTACTATATGTCTCTGTTCGAGTGACATACTCCGACTGTCACTTCAAATGACCCTTGTACCTTTCTCTTCTTAATCCACAGTAACGGGAGGGCCATGTTGGATAAAATGCTTGCCGCTCATCCTAATCCATCATGAAATACTATTCTTCTTTCTCCTTACCCTTCCTTGTCACTTTTCTAGCCTCTTCAAATGCGAAATGAATTAAATTAAGTTAATTGGTAGGTTAGATAAAGACCGTCCAGAAATTCTTCCTTGAAATATCTAAGTTTTTAATCACAAGGTAAAATGTTTGAGGAACGAAACATATTAAAATCCAGTCCATTATCTTCTGTCCATTTTGACATCTTTGATATTTATATGTTATTCTAAATTATATGTAGTGACATCTTGCTTAAGGCAATCTACTGAAATCAAAATCAGATAAGCGCAAATTTGTTTGTTAATTACAACTGAATTATGTTCTTATTACTGTTCTTGTTGTCCATAAAAGCACGTAAACCAAAAATCATGTTTTCATTTCGAGTATGATTGCTGCTCCATACTGTGAAAGCACACATGATTAGAGAAAGTTTTCTGTAACTTTTCAGTTATTGTCATTTCTTCTGTCGAAGCGTACTGAACATTCTGTTATGAAGATTTTGCGCCAATTCTTGAATGGATTCTATACTAAATTCCAATCTACCTGCAATTACACAATCCGATCGATCTAACAGCCTTCAATTCTTGGATAGACTGCTTCTTCCATGCAATAAATTATTTTATTTTGCTGACTGGTATGAAGTAAATCCATAGAAAACTCTAATAATATCGATGACCTTCGTATACAAACACTCCTTAATTAGTTAATGAAGGACTCAGTCGAATTTATTTCGGACTAATCAAGAGTGATCTTTATTTATAAACACTTCTAAAATTAGTTAATGAAGGAACTCAATTGAATTCATTTTGACCAATTAATAGAACTTTATCACAAGACAAATCAAGTGATTGAATATTTCTTGGAGTTCATGAATTGTGCTTTTAAAAAAATTAACTGGATTAAGAGCTTGGAGCGTTCTATTTCTGCCGTATACTGTCTTTGGCATTCAAATAACATAGAGGCTGAAAGATGAGTGTGATACTTTATGCGTATCCATCAATCACTTTAAATAACCGCTTGAATTACAGCAAATGATAAGCGTAAAGAATGATGAAAGCTAGATGTCCTGTTTGTGTCTGTCAAATATTTCTTTCGTTGGGGCAGTTATCGCATTGGAACTTCCATTTAGTTGTGGTAGAACAAAAGTCGCATTACTAGAATGATTAATAGCTCATTGTTAACCACTTTTTCTTTTTTAACCTGACTCAGTGAAAGCGAAATCTACACACCTTTTACCAAAATATTTATGCTACTATACAGTTCGTTCATCTTCTGGATAAGAACAAAAAAAAAATTGCTGAAATTGACTTGACAATACTTCTTCAAAGAATCAAAGCCTGAAAAACTCTTCCAGTGAGGGATTTCAAAATTGTATTCGCATAACTCACTACTTCATTAATTAATATAAAGATATAAGCGATCGTTATTCAAATAATCGGAGGTTAAAAAACATCGATTAAGATAAAAAAGATGATATATGCTAATAGTGTGAATTTAAAAATTAAGAAAGTTTCACAGCTACAATTAGAACTGATAATTCATACATGCTAGGTAACTTCTAGGCCAACTTACTATTGCACATCAGTGTTTTTAAATACACAATATTAATTTTAATAATACACTAATAACCATTACTGGCTTCTCCGCTCATTCCAGAAATAAAAAGAACGTCATTTGTATTATTGATTTCTGACTTAACTGCCATGGAATTGATTCATTACAACCAGTTTAATAAATGCTGAACAGTCATGCTGATCAGAATAACAATACAATAGCCACAGTTGCCACTTATCAAGAGTTAAGAATCGTCACTTCACAATATGTTGCAGTTTTGCATCATTTTGTTGACGAGATGAATACATCCAATTAGCTTCACATTTTTAGTATAAAGCTAAATAGCATTGGCTAATGGATGGAGTAGCTTTTGTGAAATGAAACAACGAAAAAACAGTTTGCAATCAGAAACCGTTCTTTATTCGTTTCTTCTTATCTCCCTTTTTTAACAAACGAAAATAATAAGGCTTTTTAATGATAAAAGGAATAGCTGATCGTGATCGTCATTCTCAAAGCCATAGTTGAATGTTATACATCGGCCTATGTCATGAAACGCCCAAGTCCGCCTTTTCGACATCCATAACTGAAACATAAACATCAATGAACTACTCGTTGACTATCCATGTAATTACCATTGTTTACTGTAATATTGCGTGTCATCTGTCTTCCTTTTCTGTCACTTTCATTGTGTCTATTCTAATTTTACTCCTATATTCAACCGACCAACAAACCCTACTGGTTAAGGAAACTTATTTTCTTATATTCCCATATATATCTCTTCGAAAATAATCAGTTTGAGATGGTAGGTCTTCATATTTATCTAGCCAATCTCGATATCTTTTTTGTGAACAAAGACTTAAAATTGGTTTTGCATATTTTCCAAATTTTATTTTTTGTTTCACATTAAAGGAGTTAATATAATAAATTTAACTTCGAGTCATGGAACCTTCCAATTTGCACAGATGCAGCATCTTCTTTCACCTTGTTTAAATCATTTTCCAATAAACCAGTTTACTTTCGCAATGCGTTCTTATCTTTTCAGGTGCAGTAACGTCAGCCTTGTTCGCATGATCGGTGCGGATGGTTGAAAATTTCTCTTATATATTTAGAGTTCTTCAATTTAAAGTATAGTTGAATCAGTTAAATCAGAAAACGGTCTTATCACAGAGTATGATCAGCTTAACAAACAAAAATGTTCTTAGTTGTGCATTCACACGAAATCAGTTTTATTCCTGTTATTCTTTTTTAATATTACACAGCACTGATTATGAGCAATTTCATGATTAAACCAATTCCGTAAAAAATAGAAATGCTAACATGATATGGATGAACAAGCAAGCAAATACCATGTGAGTATAAAATAAAAAGCAACAAATATGAATGTTAGCATAAGCCTGCCGCAATAAAATTTATTTTGTTTGAGGCAAGAAAGTACATGCTTCTTGGGAAATAATTTTTTCTTTAACAAAATAGAACGGTCGATAATTTCTGTAAATATTATTTTTGCCAAAATGGATTTAAGAGTTGTGACGAAAAAGTAAAAACTATGGATTTTTTTTTTATATGAATGAAACTGAAAAGCTTATTCTGTTTTAAAGTTTGTGTACAAGCAGCAGCATGCGTTCAATTTATAATCACCGCAACATTTATGATATGTAAAATATCAATTGCAATCCCATATAGGTTTCAATAGTGAACATCCGCCACAATAAGATTCAGAAGTAGCAAAGGAAATGTTTAATATTTTAAAATGCTTTAAAAGTTTTAAGTTTCGGAAAAAAAGTATACCTGATTTGTTTGTAAATCCTTGTTACCAGCAGATGTTCGTTGCTGTACTTAATCAAATATCGGACTAGTATAGTGAATGCAAAATGCTGCAAACAATAAAATTTGTGATGTAAAAAGAAAATATCTGAAAGAAAATATTAGAAGCCTAATTTGAGTGAGGATGAATTCAAGATTTTATCATCCTCTAGTTTCCAAGAAAAGCCATATTCATCAATATGCATTATTTCTAGTAAGTTTTTGCGTTAGGAAGAAAGTCGATGAGAGCTCATCTCGTCTCATCGGTGATCATTGTCTTCTACCTTTAATGAATAACTTTTTAAAAATCAGACTTTTATCAAAAATCAAAAAGTTTGAATTGGAAATTATGGCGAAATTTAAGATGATATTAAAGGAGGAAATCGACCAGTATGTTTTGACCAAATTCAATTCTCTGCAAGCAGAGTGTGTAGTGATAATGCCTTCGATATTTTCTCTGTTGAAACCTTCGAACACAAAATCGATGAAAGGCAATTATCCTTTGCCAAAAAACTTAGGTAACATATGGCCATTTTTTTTTCCATTTTTGTTTTTGCTTTTCAACTTATCATCCTGGTTAGTATTATCTCCCACATAAGGTAATCAATGTTAGTCATTATTGAGAAAAACGTAAAAATTTGCTTTCCTTTAGTACTTCTCATTTACTTATACAAAAATTCACTTTTTCAATCTAATCAAATCTAAGTTGAGAAATATAGTATATTGAAATTAAATGATTACACAGAAGAATATTTGCGGGATATATTGTTCAGTGTAACTGATATATTGATATAATAATGTCAGATTTTATATACTTCGTAAGCAAGTGTGCAAAAGAATACAGTTTCGAATTCAATCTAAAGAATATCTGCGTTGCAGTTATATAGAATCTGTTATATAGAATCAAAGATTCATGTGGAGTACATAGCTTTTTTGTCAGATTAATGCATTTCATAGTTGGAAGTGACAAATTAACGCATCAAATAAGGAAAATGTGCAATTACAGCTCTTTTTAGCTTATATAATAGTTTCATTTGTGAAATTAGCGAACAGCTTAGAATAGGAAGAAGGGAATCATCCCAGCTTTACCATGCTTATCTTCTTTTTCATCAAATAGTAGTGACTCACTGCCGTTTGGATGGGCTATCTACAGGAATAGTAGATTCATACACACACATTAACACATAATTGTGTGTGTTATGGAACAATTGGATGAGATATGAATATATGTTGTCAAATTAGAGGTCAGATTAAATTTAATTGAAATTGAAACATTAAGCAGGAAGCGTCCATAACGTTAACAGCAAGGAAAAGTAAACTGAACATTTCCCTTTGATCATTATAGCAGATTCGCGCAAATAATTGCGTTATGTTTTTGATTATAGAATTTAAATGAAATCAAAACTCATCCATATTAACCCATTTCTTAGGCTATTTTACATCATTTATTCTATTTTCTATTATTTTAAAAAGATGTTCAGTTCTATCTCCAAATCCCTAATGTGTTGTTTTCGTTAAATACAACGATTATTCGGCCATACCTTTCACTCTCAAAACAGATCTGACGTCATGGAACAAACTATTTGTATGAGTAAGCAGCAGTCATATCAAATAGCTGAATTTATGAATATTTTGATGAAACTGCTCTCTAATATTATGATCTTTCCGGTATGCAAAAACGCTTGCATAAATACAAATAATCTTTACATTAGTAGAATTCATGTTGCTAATAAAAAGGTCAAATTGTCAGCTGTGAGCTTTGGTTTCTATCAGTGATCTATATTAATGCTCAGTCAATATTATCAAACGCTGAATCAACATCATATTTTAGTACATTGTTGAGAACGTTACTCCGGCAAAGTGTGAGTACTAGGCAGAGATATTCAGTTAGATCTTTGAGGGTTTTTAGATTTACTATAGCTCATATACCAAAGTAGTTTCTTCTTTCACTCCAAAAATGAAAGATAATTTACGTTTCAAGTTAAATTTCAAGCTAAAATGTAATTTATTTAAAAGTTATAAAGAATAGGAGCATTTTGGTATTTTTGAGCCGCTCAACATCTAACAATTCATTTCAAATTGTTTTGGTTCCTATAATCTACTGGGAATAGGTTCTGAAGCTTCGAAAAGTGAAACTAAACTGATGCATTTGATGGATTGACGATTTGGTTTAGAAGTTGGCAATTGAATTCAGTACCCCTCTTAAAAGAATGATTGTATGCGTATGGGTTTGTGTTTGTCCGTATCCATCCTTCCTTACTTCAGTGACAGATTTGAATGAGGTTCTCGGCAATTTTTGGTGCTTCGGAAATTAAAATGATGCACTGCAAAATGATCCCAGCGGTCACATTTATGTCTTTGTTGGTTCGTAGATTCACTCCTGGGATTCACAGTCCTGAGAAGAGATCCAGAAAGTGCCAAAGACAACAATGATAATCATAGCTAAACATATTAGCCAGATATCCAATCCCATATTCCAAATGTGTTTGCCGTACTATCAGGGACATCCTACTATCAATATACGAAAAATCACTTAACCAATTTTTTGCGGATTCGCAAGGATGTACAGGAGATGATGATTAATTTTGAAAGGACTGATCGTTTGTTTGTACAAGATAGTTTTAAATCCATTTTTAAACAAAGAAATTTTGAAGCAACAAAATTTATAACATTTCCGTTAGATAATTCAGTAAAGTAGACAATAGTTTTTCCAGGAACAGTCAAAACCGATGCAAACGGTACTAAATATAAGAAGTATGAAGTATTTAGTTAATCGATTTTGATACACAAAAAGACTGATCCTGCAAAATTTTAAAAGCTTTATTTATAGCCACCGTATCTAATCGGAATCTATTAATCACAATTTCAATAACGCTATTGTGTTGCTAGTACGCATTTAAAATTTCGCAGCACAACTTAAAAGTTAAAAAATTTTGCGGACAAGTATTGTTAGATTTTTCTCTTCATGAATAAATAAAATAATTTATATAATTAGCAAACGTTACTGCTCCTGTAGGAAATTATTGACTGCTTTTGTCGTTTATTGGTAAAATGGGTACCGACAAATGTCATATTACAATTGTTCTGCATTTAATCTCTTGGCAATTAAACTGTTTATTGATTTAATTTTGTTATTATATCATAATCATTAGAATGATGATAAGTTTGAGATCTTACTAGCTACTGCTAATTAAAATTTAAAGTGAAAATGGATAGAATGGATCATCAACAATTATTAAACTAACATTAAATAAATATATGCTATGTTGCTTATTCTGATTTTTCGATGAGTTAAAATTAGATAAGAAGAGAGAAGAAGGGATAGTATGAAAAAATTAATAGCTGTGTGTTGTAATTCTGTTGTAGAATCAATTCATATGGAAAACAAGTCTTGTTTGAATCGTCGATAACGTTGAAAAAAAAAAGCAAAGGAAATATGGAAGGAGAAAGAGCAACGAATATTTGTTGCAAAACGTAAATAAATAAAAGCGGAATAATGGTAATTAAAGCAATTATGAGCAATACACTGCTAAGCTTTCCTTTCTATTAAAGTTTGCCTCTTAACTTTTGAAATCGAAACTAATTTTATGTGTATGAAACGAAACATACACAACTGAATAATTGTGCATGTTGATTGGCAGTGAAAATGATGATATTTTATATGCGTTGATTGGCCAACTGCTGTTGGAAAATTTGAATTTTGGCTATTTATTGCAACTAAACAAGCCACATTGTGAATTCGTTCTCGACTTACATCAATGATAAACATAATCGATGGTTTATGAACGTTTGTTCAACAAATCACTCAATTTCAGCTTTTTATTCGAAAATTTCGAACGATGATTTTTACAAATCATCATCATATTTCCCCGTGTTGAAAATCAGTTCAGCATACTATTATTTCTTTGAGGTTATTTATCAAAAATGGAACGAGGAATCTTGCAAAATAAATGAGTCAAGTTTGCTAAGCATTAATAAATTCATATTTAGCAAATATTTTTAGCCAAATAAGTCTAGAAAAAAGAAAAGTCCTGTAATCTCAAAGCATGTAAATTAAATATAATTAAAATAACAACGAAACTTCGAGATTTTTACCGAAAAAGAAAATTTGTCCCATTCAATATAGTAGATAGGAATAAAGTGTAAGTTCTTATTTTCTTTTTTTTCAATTTTTAATTTAATTGTTAAGATCATTAAAATAATACAAAGTTTATTTTGTAAAAAAATTGCATAACGTATTGACATAACTTCAAATTTCTTTATAACTTCAGAACTAATGAATGCAATAGCAATTAAGGGATCGATTCAGTACGTTATAAAGATAAAAGGAAAGTTATGAAGACTATCTATCCATCGTATGATGATTATTCATGACATGCTACCACTCTTTTACATCAAATACTTGCTTATCATCAACAGGAATCATTCGGGTATTTCACGGTTACACGTTGTTTGTTTGTGATAGAACAAGTTTGGGATGTGAGTTTAGCAGAGATAGTGGTGATTAATCTGATTCATTTGTTGCTGTATTGATGATGAGCGAGCAAGTTTTATTATTAGAATTTATGAGTGACTATTTTCACTTCACTCATATGTGCTATCAAATGACGGAGCAAATGTGCATTTATGTTTGAGAGTAACGAATTGCTGCATTTTGTTAACTTTTTATTTCATATGTATGCTCATTTTGTAAAACATTTTTTTTTTTTAAAAAAGTTTATTAAAGCCTTGTACAATTGGGATTGCTGAAAAAAAAAAAAATGAACGAAGATCAAATAGTGAGACAGCAAGGGCCGAAACCTGCTGGCAGGTACTTTTGTTTGTTACCTTAATCATTTCACCTAACATTTACTTTGTTGACATTCCTCTCCGTAAGTAAATCTCTCTGATAAATACTCTATTAATTGATATAAGTTAGAGGAAATCTTTATTTTCTTATCAATAATGCATTGAACAATTGGAGCTGAATACTATTGGAATGTATAGTTACTCCGAATTCATTAATCGATTCATGAAATTGATGTAAATTTTGATAAAACCATTGTTCTATGTAAGAAATATGAAGCAGTATTTCATTTAGCAAACATCAAATTACTCTAAGATGCTACCTTTGACATTTTTGTCATTATGATTTCATGACAGATTATATGTAAAAGCAGTATTTGCTGGCTATAAGCGTTCTCAGCGAAATCAGCGTGAGCATACAGCACTCTTAAAACTGGACGGAGTTTACAACAAACAGGATGCTCAGTGGTATGTTTTTAATTGCATTCACAATTTTTTATCGTGTGATTAGCTACCGTATGTTTCAAGAAGCCATACTAGGATATCGTGTTCGATTGCGGAAAATGACTGATTAATGTAGAAACTAAATGCAGTTGTTTCTTCATCGGGGATTTCCTTGATTGTATCACAACATGGCTATGATTTGGTCATTGTATTATCATCATTATCCATGAATTAATGAATTTATTTATTACGCTCCAACTTAGTACTTTCTGTAAAATCTCCAGTTGGAAGCAGGTCCTAAGCAGTAAATCCATTTTTTGGTCCATTCCAGCAATTCTTTCAGAATTTTTTCAGGTATGTGGGAAAAAGAGTTCTGTATGTGTATAAAGCACATAAAAAAACAAGAGTACCTAAAAAAGCACCAAGTCGCGTGCGAGCAATTTGGGGGCGAATAACTCGAGTACATGGCAATGCAGGAACAGTGAAAGCAAAATTCCGCAGAAATATCCCTGCCCAGGCTATGGGCAAACGTGTGCGCGTGGTGAGATTTAGAAAATTTTAAATAAAAGCTATCTTTGGCTGTATAGACTAACATTATTTTACAAAAGGCATCTGTGATTATAAAAAAAAAATCTCAACTTTCGTCCGTAAAAGATTGTAAAAGTATTGTTTATTTGAAAACAAATTTATTCATCGTTGGAAGCAAACACTTGAAGTTGCAGCATCATTTTTATTTCTTCCACTTTTTTGTATCCATCCTAAATGTAAATTTTTTTAGATGCTGTATCCTTCCAATATTTGAAAGAAATCTGAAGAAGCATGAACGCAGTTTTGGTTGTTATTTTCTGTTCAGTTTTGGGAGAAAAATAAATTTTTGATCTTTGATTCTCTGGGTAACATAACCGTTGCACATACAAGTGTTATTTTGTTTCTCATGAGGTGGATTTCATTCCTTTCTTGGTTGTCGCACAGAAATTTGTGTATCTCTGTGATATAGATTTTTGTATGCATTTCTATAAGATTTGTAAAAGGTTTCGGTGATCGTTCATGAAATTGGTTTGCATGAGCATCTTCTGGATCTCTTAGATTTGTAATCTGAGTTTTCAGTTTTGATTTAGGCAACAAAATACGATTTGTGTATTTGACAGAGTATGGCTCCGGTGCAAAGGACGGCGAGAAGTCGACCAGCCAGTTTAGGCTCACATCATCATTCTGGCACGACGATGAGTCGTCAGCAAGTTCGTTCCCAACATTTCTGTGTTGAAAAATTAGATGGTGAATTGACAATTATACTTCGGTCATAGTCCTTCGACAACGTCAAAACGTATATCGGAAAATTTGATGCTGTAGTTTATCATAATGGAGAAATGTTTACTTAGTATTATAAAGAATTATTACTATGTATTCCTACAGATACATTCAAGTTACGGTCGTACTTCACCAAGGTGCAGTCTAGATTGTGGAAGTTACATAATATGTTTGTTATTATTTGCAGTTAATGCTTGTTCAGCATTATAACACCTCTGAAATCAGTTGCTGTGTCAAATACACAATTTTCGGATTTAATGTTTTATTTTGGATTATTGGTTTTGTACTTCTCGCAGTTGGTGTTTGGGCTCATTTTGAGAAGAACAGTGCTTATTCTCATCTGAATAAGGCATCAAAATTTTATCTTGATCCAGCAGTATTTCTTATTTTTGCTGGTAAGAATAATTTCTCTTCAATGCATTATTTTATATTTTGTGTTGCCATTCATAAACTTTAGTTTCGGGATCGAAATTCTTCAGGATCTGAGATCCAATCTTTTCCCTTATTAACATGCTGAAAAATAAGCTTGTTTTGTTTAATGATTGCATATTTGATTTGTGGAACTGTGTACCTAAACCTATTAAAAATGAAATAAAATAGTTTACAAAGCCGGTGAGTATCGTGCATTCGCATAATAGCAACGATAAAAATATGGTTTTCGATGATTAAAGACGTCAACTCAATTATGCGATAGATTTTTATTTAAGTTTTAAAATATTTCAGGTGGTCTCATATTCCTGATCGGTTTCAGTGGTTGCGTTGGTGCCTTAAGAGAAAACACATGTTTCTTGGCTTTATATTCAACAATTATTGGTCTTCTCTTGTTAGCCGAGATGGCTATAGTTGTTTTGGTGTTCGCTTCTAAGGACTGGATCACTCAAGAATTTTTCACAAGGCTGGACGACACGGTATATTTAATTTAATCGTTTGTTATGATTAATTATTGTAACGTTAGCACTAAAGTCAGTTAACTAAATGATAGTAACTATATTGAGGTAGGTCCACAGAAGGATTCTCTCAACGTTTTATGCATTACTGATCATGTTTGTATTTTTTCATTTCTTTAGATTTGATATAAATTATACTAAAATTCATAAAGCATAATAACAGATTTTATGCATAATATTACATTTACTGAAGTGGAATCTAACGATGATTTGTGATCTCCGTAGGGAATTTACATATAATTTAATGAACATTTATATGAAAGCTGTATAGGCTACAACGCATATTTTACTTTCATTTGGTGAATATTTCCGAATTATTCTTTTTAGGTGCAAGAATAACAGGTTGGTCAAAGCATCGAATTTTTTCGGTAAATTTCAGGTTATAATGTATCGTGATGATCCAGATTTGCAAGCACTTATTGATTGGGTGCAAATCTATTTTAAATGTTGTGGTATGAGATCACCGAATGACTGGGATATGAATATATATTTCAATAAATCATCACAGCAATTTTCATCGCCTGAAGCTGGTGGCGTGCCGTATTCGTGTTGTAAAAAAATGCGTGGTGTGGATGGTGGTCCTATTAATTTCTTTTGCGGACATGGTGCTAGACTTTTTAAAGAGGTAATTTCTCGGCTGTTTTAAACTCTTGTTTCGAAAATAACGTGAAAATTCGAGTCTTTAATGATAGATATGCTATGAAGTGGAACTAAAAATATCAGCTAACTGATTTTATAGAATCAATGTGAGAAGTAGCTGCGAATTATTTAGTTTTTTAAATTTCGATGTATTACATATTCTAATTATGAATATACATCTTTATGCAGGGTTTGAGTGACACGATACACAGTGAAGGATGTACGCCCAAAATTGAGAACTACTTGTCACAGAATATGACTTACGTCGCGATTGCAGTAATTCTGGTTGCAGTTATTCAAGTAAGTTTTGTGGGTTTTTTTCGGCATTCGTGGGCACTTCTGAATTAAATTAATAATTTTTTATGTGGTGTTATGAGCTCTTTCCGAAAGATTTATGTTCGCTACTCTCAATATCACGAGCATAAACTTTTTGCATTGTTTGATTAAATCTAGAGGCAAGATATTAGCCTTTTTCTTTGCATATAATATTCGTTGTTTTCAGAAGATTTAATGAGATTCTATAATTTTCATTTCTTTAGATTTTGGGTATACTGTTTGCTCAGAACCTTCGCAGCGATATCTTTGCACAGCGTGCAAGGTGGTATACCGGTAGATGAAATCAAAAGTAGATAAAGCTGTTAATATATGTGAAATGAAATGTCGAGAATATGTTAATAGTTGTGATTTGTCATAGTTTTCTAACAAAAGGAAATTGTTAGTGTTGGTCAATGCTTGACTTTTTGTTTATTAATTTTCGCTACGAGCACTGACCTTCGCATTGATTCTTTGTTTTGTTTCTTCCTAGGAAACTTTCTTTACTTTTCATTCCTTGTGGCTTTCATACTTGATAGTAAATTTGTGCAATAATTCAGAAATAGTTTCTTCGGCACCATATTCCAAAATATCTGCGGCAGGGTCGTTATCAATCGTATTTGTCGTGTAGAAGAACTTTATATAATCTTAGTTTAACAAAATTTTTTTCCTTCATCAGAATCGTTAGTAGTATCAAATTAGTTTAACATTTCATACTTATAGAAGTGCATATCATGTCAGACGATTTTTTACTGTGTTTTGTAATTATTTCATTTTAGATAGCTTCTCTGTAGAGAACTGTAAAAACAATGGGTAACATCAGAACACATTTTAAATGTATTCTAAGTTTCTAGCCGAGATTTTGTTGAATGAATTTTGTATGCATACTTGATATTCATTGAAATTTTTGTTTTATGAACGCTTGTTATTGGAAGTAATTAATCGTCATACTTTTCATCACAGATTCTTTCATGATGCAAACAGGATATCTTTCTAAATTACAAACAGATCTTTTTACGTTTGTTTTGTCATTGTATGCTATTACGTTTTAGCGTTGGCTTTCAAAATAAATCTGACTGTGTTTAATCTAAGCAGATTTCAATCATCCATTAATCAAAACAACCAGTATTTATGTCTTTGGTATCTTGGAAAAGATTGTCATTCTCCATTGCAAAGTAAATACCCATAAAAGCTCGGATAGGTTTTTGAACATGGTATTATTAGTTATGGATTTCAGGATAAGATCACAGGGGGAGTTTTACTTTTCATTAAGTTCATTCCAGTTCAGCGTTCAACTTCTTCTGCAATGTAATATTTGCTTTTATATGTTGAAACCAGGTCAGTCCCAAACAAGTTAGTGAAGCGAAGCAGCACTAGCTTAACCTTGAAACTTTAAACAAGTGGGAAATATAATCTCAGTGTTATTCAGAAAATAGGCCAGCTGATAAATATTATCAATAAATGAAGACTTTGCAAATCAGACATCATTAAATTCTACTTAAGTTAGGCTTGCCTAATTTACAATAGCTATTTTGAATTTCTTTCTGACGAGTCAATATGCAAATATACCTGATGTGTAATTAGAATCGGCTCTAGGAGAGTACTGATTTATTGCTGATGCTGATCAACTTTATTAGAAATTCTTGACATAAGACCTCAATTCAAGAATTTAAGACGATTTTTTAAAGTCAGAATTTGTAAAACATCGAGAAAGTAGAGGACAACGTGACTTCCCATCATTTATATGTAAATTTGGTTCTTAGTTGATAGTTTCGAAATGTGATTTCGTTCCAAGAACTCATTTTTTTTTTTTTTATAAATCTTGAACTGTTATGCTTAGGATTATTTTCATTGAT
>JARVGP010001325.1:0-17603 GCA_029876185.1 Mansonella ozzardi
TATTATTATTATTATTATTATTATTATTATTATTATTATTATTATTATTATTACGTTATTATTACTGTCATTATTACTACTAATCGTCCTAATTAATATTATTAATTATTATCATTATTAATTATTATTTTATTATTTGTTAATTGTTGCTATTTTAATTTTTTAAAAAAAAAAACTTGAAAAGTGCTAAGAAATTTCATTATATTTTATTTCTACTTCTTATTTATCCATTTTTTCTTTTTTATTCAATTCCTATTTGTATTTTATTCTATTCAATTTTTTTTTTTTACTGAAGAAAAATTTCTGTTCGTTTTTATCAATTTTTAATCTTAATTTGATTTGTTTTAATTTGAGTTTGATTCAATTCAATTTGATTTAATTTGATTCGATTCGACGCTTAGTTCTCTCTCGTTTTCTTCACTATAACTACAAATTAACGTGAGTAAATTTTACACGTGAAATGATGTATTATTTTAAAATAGCCTCGATGATATTATGCCCTTATTGGGCTTTTCAATATTACGTCGTTCATGGCGCATACGTAATGCGGCAAGGGATGTAAATCGACGAAGTTCCATTCATTCAAATGATACTAATATACCACAACTTCTACTCCATCATTCACCATCATTTGGTAGGGAATTTTAAATAATTTTTTTCTCTTTTTTAAATTTGTCAGTTAAAATTAAGCGAAAAAAAAACTTATCAAAAATTTTTCAAAATATTTTCCGAAATACTTTCCAGTTTGCACTAAATTTGATCCTACAGACCATTGTATTAAATTATTTTATAAATAATAAATAAAAAAAGGAAAATTTAATTGAAATAAATTTTTTTTTTGACATTTTTTTCAGAATGTTAGTAAAATCAAATTTATTTTCATAAACGTCACTTTTTTTTAAAAAAAAGCACTTAATGTAAAATTTTTTGTTGCATAAATTATTTTATTTAATTAGAAAAAACTTTTTTCCCTTACCTTAAATTTCTTTTAATTTCTAAAATTTAATTTTTTTTTCTGTTTCTTTTGTTAATAAATGAAGAAATATTTGCAGAAATTGACGATAATTAATTTGATTTTTATATTTCTGTGATTTTCGACTAATTAAAAAATTGATGAAGAAATTACTTGAATGAAGGAATCACTTCTCAAATAATTTTTTGATGAAATATTTCAAGAAATCAGATGACTACTAATTATTTACATTTATTATTAGCTAGAAATTACTTATATACATATATTACTTATGCTAGCTAGATGACTACCAACTACTTGCATTTATTACTGACAAATTATTTATATATATCATTTATGCTAGCACATATATTGTTTGCTTATTGATGATCATTTTGTTGATAACTTGATTACTCATTGTTTTATTTACTTACTTTACAATTACTTACTGATAACCTGTCGATATTATTTTTATTATTGATTGTAAATTACTTATTTATATACATTACTTATACTAGTATATATATTGCTTGCTTATTGATGATACTGATTACTTACTAATAATTACTTGCTTACTTACTTTATTGATATTTACTTTTGATAACTTAGTGATATTCACTTAGAAGCAAAAAACACTTCGGATGATTTTTCTCTTTGATTCAATGCTTTTTAAAATTTAATTCAAAAAAGAGTTGATTTCAATTTTTTTTTCTTTTTAAAAAATTGATTTGTGAAATGATCAATTGTTTTTACGAGATTATAATTGGTAATAGGAAGATAAGATGACAAATGTGATATTAATGATTGATAGTAAGTTTTCTTTTTTTTTAATTTAATTTTTATTTCATTTTTTTCAATTTGTTCATTTCTATAACAAATTAACATAGGCATTATTTTATTTCATTTGCATTTGAAATTTTCGTCCTTTCTTTTTTTTATTTATAAAAATTTTCTTTTTTTCGGCTTTTTTTGGCTTAAAATATTTTTGAAATAGTAGCAGTGCATTTGTTAAATGTTACAATTTAAAAAAAAAAAGAAAAAAAATTTGTTAACAAATCTGAATTAGGAAATGAAGTAATTTAATTTTTCGAAGAAATTAAAAAATAATTTCATATGTACAAAATTAATGAAAATTTAATGCTTAATAAAATTTAATGTTGATGTCATTTTGCATTGTTTATGCATTTGAAATTTTATTGATAATTTTACTAATTTAAATTTTCACTTATTAAATGTTGTAAATGAATTTTTTTTCAAGATTTTTGAATTTTTTGAGATTTTCTTTCCAAAAAATGTAATGAAGACTAGCGTAGATTTACATAAAGTCTGACTGTGCAATTTAAGCGTATGATCAAGTAGCATTTTTTTTTATTTCACATAACTTCATAAAGTCATTAATTAAAAAAAAAACGTTTTGTGATTTCTTGATATTAAAATTATCACCTTATCAAATTCGTTTAATTTTTAAATTTAATTCATTGATATTTATTGCTACATATTTTTTTACCTAATTTTTATTATTATATTATTTGAATTCTTACATTTAATTGTTTTTTCTTGCTTGTAATGTTAATTTTTCATCCATTATCAGCAGTAATGTTAGAGATTGTAATGGCAAGCTTTTGATTATTGTAATGGGTAAATTTTATAATTAATCTAATAGAAATACATAAATGTTATATGATGTGTGGACGGGATATTAAATTCCTTCGAAATCCGGAAAAATGAATACGAGAAAATAATTGAAATTTCCGGAAAAAACTTTTTTAGCACTTTGAAATTAAATTTTAAATTTCGACAATTGGAATTCGTTTATCAATATTCCAATCATAATCATTATCATAGTTGATGATTTCAGTTGGTTTAATTGTAACATTCTTGAACTGATAATAATGAATATACACGAAATAACCGTGGTTTCATTGATCGCTATGATTTCATGAGCTAATGCGAATATTATTATATTATTGAATAAATTTATCATATATTTTATTATTATTATTATTATTATTATTATTATTATTATTATTATTTATTACCATTATTATTATAAATATTATCGTATATTATTATTATCTAATATTATTGGATAATTGTCTCCTTCCTTTCTATTGCCCATAGCGATGGGTAAATAATTTAACCATGTGATTTAAAAAAAAAAATTTAACCATGCAAAGATAAATAAATAGTAAATTAAAAAAATGAACTGATAGCAAAATTTTTCGCTGTATTGTTTTCTTTTTTTTTATTTTTAAATTATTATTTTATCACAATTTTTGTTTCTCCTTATTCATATAGATTAAAATACAAAATAGTTGAAATAATTTGTATGCACGAATTGACAGTTCTTTCGTCTTCTTTTCATCCTTTTATGTATCAGTTAATTTGTCGCAGCAGTTACTAGTAAGTCATCTATTAAAATGATTTTTTTTTTTTTTAAATTAAAGTTCGTTTTTGTTTATTCTTTAGATGATGTTAAATATTCTTTAAAAAAATATTGAATAAAAAAAACGAATTTTATCTCATAAGTTTTAATTTATTTTTTTAAATTTTCCAGTTTTTTTTTTTGTTGAAGATAAAAATTATTAAAAAAATTAAAATTAAGAAAAACAAATAAAAGAAATCAATCAATAATTGTTGATTTATTTGAGAATAATTTATCTAATAAATGAAGAAGGTAAACTAATTCAGCAATTTTTTTTTGCATTTTTAATTTGCATAAATTCTTTTGTTTTGTTTTGTTTTTTTTTGATTTAATTTTTCCATTTCAAATTTGAAACATTTCACCTTATTGTATGTTTGAGCAGTGAATTTGTTGGTTTTGTTGGTTAATTGTGTGTTAGGTTAACAGAAGAATTGCTCTGGCATGAAAAGTTATCATGTTGTGTGAAATTCACCCAAAATTGTTAGTGCTTTGAAATGTGAAATTTGCTCAAATTTTTCGTTCATCCAACATTATAATTTTGCTCACATTTTTTGTCATCTTGATTATCAATAAATCAAATCCATATATTCATTTTTGGGTAAAATGGAAATGATGAGTAGTTAATATCCCTGTCCTAACTAATTCAATAATAATAACAATAATAATAAATAACAGTCAATAATAATAATAATAGTAATAATAGCAATAATAATAATAATAAATATAAAGATAACGATGACAGCAATAATAACAGTAACGAAAATAATAATAATAATACAAATAATAATACTGATATCAGGAACAATGGTAATAACAATATTAGGAATAAGAATAATAATAATAATACTGATAGTAATAGTAATAAATGGAAATAATGGTAATAAGATTAACTATAATAATATTGATAGCATTCATAATAATAATGATAATAAGTAATGCTTATATGCCAATCAATATTTTGCAATAATTTGTAATTTCTTTTTCAGTTACAATTTTACATTATTTTAATTGCTCACTGTCATGAAATTTTTTTTTCCTTTTTCTGAAATTGAATGAAATTCTTGAAAAATTTTCGAAATTCTCCATTCTTTTGTTATTTCATTTCATTTCAGAAATTTCTGAAAAGCATTTTGATTACTTTTACAGTCCAATTTAGGTCACATCCATTTTACAGGTAGTAATTATAGCATAGAACCAATATTTGGATGATGATTATCGTAAGAAAAATTCAAATCGTCTTTATGTATATTCAGTTACTACGCCCCTCTCCCGATATATACATACATCGACACTACTCCTCTACACACTCATATACACTGTCTATATATATCTCGTACACACGCATACATACACATACATGCACACATACACATAAACGCACACACACACATACACACACATACATACACACATACACACACATACATACACACACATACACACATACACATACACACACATACACACACTACACACACATACACACATATTTAACCTTAGTATTATGAGCATTATACTGAATGGTGGATGAATTTGTAGAGTTGATTAAATTGAAATTGCTTGTATGCTTGCTGGCTTATTTTAATGTGACATGTGATTAATTAATTGATTTTAGTTGCATACATCTGCTGGTTTAAATAAATTAAATTCCATGCAACTTCTCCATTTTCCTGAATTGTATAAATAATATGGATATATCATTCAATTTAGTTTTACAAGCTTCTTTTTGATTTGGCTTACATATGGTTTACTCTCTTTTTTTTTTTTTCACCATTTTCTTTAACATTTATTATTATGATTTCGAAATAAATGCTAAATTAATTATTAAATTGTTTGTTTATTTTTTGATGAAGAACTCAGTTGGTTATTAATTTATTTTGCTTAATTAATTGTTAATTTATTTCTATTTTCTAGGCAACAAATTTTGATTTTAGTTCATTTCAAAATTTCTTTTTATCGAAATGATTTTTGCAAATACTTATAATAACATAATTAATCGTCAGTTATGACAATAATTTTTGCAAATAATTATGACATAATTAATTATGATTGCAGTTAATAATAATTACATGAAGGTCATGAAGTACAAATTCTTTGTCTGTAATTAGTAACTATTATAGCATGATCTGAAATAGATAATCAATATCACCCAAATAAATTCCATCTTAACAAAATATTTTTTGAACTTACAATCCTCCCTCACTTCCTCTCCTTTCTCCCTCATTCTTTTAATTTTGCACTGCAATAATCCATAACAATGAATTTTACAAATGCAGCTTTAAAAAAATTCCAAAAATTTCAAAAAAAAAGGATCTGAATGTTAATTCATGCGTAAATATATAAATATATATTTATCTACACTTAAATTCTATTACATTTTAAATTTATTGTAATAAATTACAGATGTAATTTTTTTTTTATTCTATCAAATATATTTCAATGTATGTAAATGATTTTTGAATAAATTTAAATTTAACATTTAAAAATAATGGAAATTTCAAAAAATTATAGAAATTTGAATATATGTATACCAAAATAGTATTATATATATATATATACGATACTATATATATAAGTATATATATATATAGCATATGTGCATATTGATATCACTTTATCATTGATAAAATTTCTTTAGTTATTTGTTGATTGAATAAAATTCAAGTGATTGAATGAATAAATCTATGCGAATATTTTTTATTCTTTCAAAATTTCATATTTTTTTTTTTTGTGAATTTCCATATGAATCGTTTAGCTTATTTATTTTATACATTTTCTTTTTCAGTAATTAATTGCTTTCTCAATTAATTGACTTAATTAATTTAAGCTAGTTTATAAATATCAAATTAGCTTTATTTTTAAATTAATGAATGATAGCGATTAAATAACAAATGGAAATCCAAAATTGTTAATTTACAGCTGTAAAAATTTCATTACACTGATCAATGATCACTTATCCTATCATTTGTTATTTACTAATCAAAGATTGCTTAGCTCGTCAGTTATCTTTTCTTAGACTTTTTTCTTAATTTTTACTTTATTCCTCGAAAATTTCATTAATTCTGCTATGGTATACACACACATACAAGCATATACTTACACATACATATACATATATATGCAAATAGACGCATACACGTACACACACACATACACACACATACACACACACATACACACACACATACACACACACATACACACACACATACACACTTATATATATAACGTGCAAACGGACGCATACACACACGCACACATACACACGCTTGTATATATGATGTGCGAACAGACGCATAAACACACGCACACACACGCTTACTTGTACATATGACGTACGAACAGATGCTCACACACACACACACACACGCGCACACACACGCACATACACGCACACACACAAACATACACAAACACACACTTATATATATGAGTGCAAATAGATGCATACATACATACACACACACACACACATACACACACAAATACGCACATATATATACAAATACAAACAGACACATACAGACATACCACATACATACATGCATATAAGCACATAATGCTCTTTCCGGAAGGTCAAATCGATCTCCATTAATGCATTGGTTTCCTCATCTATTTCACTCACTTCATTATTGACCTCAGATATTTCGATATCTTCAAACTCAAATTAATATTGTTAAGCTTCTTTTATTACAAATTTCGAAAACCTTTTCCACTTATTGTTAACTCTTCCAAACATTACTATATTGTCTTTCAAAAAAAATTTGTTTTTAAAGATTTAAAAAAAAAATTTTTTTTAAATAATATTTTTCCATATATGAAAATCTATCATACATTTATTCATTAAAAAGGAGAATATTTTGTTTTTGAGGAAAAAACGATTTATAATCAGCACTTAATTAATTTGTGTATCATTTATAAAAATTAATTAAAAATAAGAAAGAAATGTTATCTTGTTTCTTCTCATTTCTCTCATCCTCCATTTCTTTCTCTTTCTCTCTTCCTCCCTTTCTTTCTATATTTTGCTTCTCACATAAAGTTTTATGTAATATTGAATTTTTTTTCAAATTAATTTTATATTTTATTATTTCGTTTTTTTTGTTTTCCAAGCATTTCCTAGAAAACATTAAATATAATAAGCGATGATAAAATAAGGAATGATATACAATTGAAGAAACGATTATATATTTAAATTCGTACAAATTCACTTCATGAAATTTGTGTTATTTAAACATTTTACAAAATTGCTAATTAATTTGAAGTAGTTTAATTAAGTAAAAATTTCTTTATATTGTTGCTATCAGTTGAATCTTTTTTTTAAAATTCAAATTTATTTCAGAAATTTTTTTTTATTTCACTCTTCTTGTCTTTCTCTATCCCTCTCTCTCTCTCTTTCTCTCTCGCTTGCTTTTTCTCTGCAATTATCTTTCATGACTATTATGTTATTTAAATTTTAAGAATTCGACACTTTTTTTTAGGAGGAAAAAATGAGACTAATTTATATGCCAGTTGAAATGGTGTCATTTCATTCAATGGAAATTTGTTAAAATTTTTTTCTTTGCAAATCAATTCAAATTATTCAAATTCTTTTTCAAAAAAAAAAATTCAAATTTCTTCTTTTACTTTTTTTTTCTTCATGCTTTTTTTGTTATTTATCATTATTTTATATTATATTAGTCATTCACTATTGTTATTATCATTATTATTATTACTATTATTATTATTATCATTATTGTTATTGCTATTATTATTATTATCATTATTATTGTTATTATTTATTATAAGTTATATAAAGCAATAATGAAAGTTCAAGGTTCATTTTTATAAATGCATATGTTAATAATATTACTATTCTACCACTATTATTAATATAATAAATAATAATAAACAAGTTTTCACAAGTATATGTATCATTTAGTCATCTGTTTTTAGATGGTAGAAATATTACCATGTGAATAGCAAATGTATCATATAATTAATTTATCATTAAGCATTATCATCTCTCTTTGAATTATCCGACCTTTTTTTTCGTTTGATTTCTTTTCAGTTCTTTCCTGCACAATTTTTTAGTTCACTCTTCTATTTTGAACTATTCGATCGGTTTTTCATATTATTTCTCATTTTAACATTTCAAATTTTTTCTTATCTGCCCATTCAACAATTTTGTACTGACAAAGTAAATTTTTGTATGATTGCGAATAGTGATAAAATTTTGGAAGAGAATGAAATTCATATTCCATTATCAACATGATTATTATCAGTTATTATTATTTGTTACTGTTATTGTAAAGGAGACTTAGAAGAGTTCAAGGTTCAATTCATATAATGTTTCATGGTTCAGTTCACCAATTATGATGATGTCCATATGCAATCTATTCCGATATTTAAGAGTAATGATATATGCGTGTTTGATTATATTCACAGATACCAGATAATATGTATTTGTGTACCTGTATGTGCCGGTCTATCTAGTTTATGTCAATGAAATGCATAAATTTTATTAAAATTTTTTTTTTGTCAAAAATTTTTTTGCAAATTAAGTTTAATTTAAATTTATTATTTTATTTAAAATTGAAAATTTTCTCTTTTTTTTCTTTGCATTTTCACATCTCTTTCTCATGTTCTTTCTTCTTTTGTTTCCCTTCTCCTTTTTCATTTACATATTATTTTATGTAAATTTTCAAAATTTTTAAACTTTTTTCAAGTAAGAAAAACGAATGTATTGGCATATTCTGAAAGAAATATAAAGAAAAATGCGGATAAAATTTTTCCAAACAATGTTAAAATTAAAATTTGAGAAATTTAATTCTTTTAAAATTGAAAGTGGAAATTATATATTGATTTCGGATATCTTTTTCTTAACAGGTCAAATTGAAATTGACCATTAAATAACCAATTATCTAAAATTTTGTCCATCTGTCGTAGCAGCTTTTTATTTCTATCAGTTGTTTCACATTCATTAGACAAAAAAAACTGTTCAAACAAAACTGGAAATTAATTCCATTTTGAAATGCAGCTGTTCATCCCTGATGATCATAAGCGCAATCATATATATATATATATATACAATCATTTTCCGTTTTTTCTTTTCAAATTATTTCTATTACAGAAAAAATTAAAGAGAAAAAAAAACGGTTTCCCTCTTGAAAAATTCATTTTTCCTCTTATTTTGTCCCTTTTATCCTTCTCCTTTTTCTATTGATAAATTAGAATTTTTTAGTAAAATTTATCAAAGAAAATACCTCCACCAAATTGTACATATTATTCTTAACTTTATGCATCATTTAACTGTTTAAAATTCTTATTTTTAATTTTGAGGATATATATATATATATAATATATCAAAATAAACAAATGGGTTAATTCCGGAAAGAAATCGGTTAATTTAGAGAAATATATATATGCTTATGTATATTCTTATATATATGTATAAGCATATATATATAAGAATTATATATATATCTGCTTATATATATATATATTTTTGCATATATATATATATATATATATATGTAAATTTCTCAAAATTAACCGATCCATTTTACCGGAGTTAACCCATTTGTTTATTTTGATATATTTTTTATAGCTTTTTCATATTGCTTAAAGTTTGAAATTTTTTGAACAAATTAATATATCCAATATTTTCCGTAATCCAGACTTTTTTCTGTTTTTCTTCGACAAATTTTCCTAATTCTTATACTTTGCTTTCTTTTTCTCCTGATTTAATTAATCGATTTGTAATTATGTTTTGCGATTATTTCTTAACTTTTATTGCCTCTTAGATTAATTGATTTTTAAAAATTTGTCAAATTATTTATGTTTATGCATCCTCTAAAGTTAAAGTTATAGATTAATTAGTTCTTTAAAATGTAATAAATTATAAATAAGTCTTTTCCAGTTCAACGCGATTTACAAATACAGTTGGTATTGATTCAATGCTATTGCAGATATTTTTTGAATTGCTTATTAAATTATAAAATTTTACAAATCAAAATGACAAAAATAACTATAAGTGCAGAGACAGTTATTTAAAAAGTAAGCATTAATATTGTAATAAATAAGATGCAATTCTTTCAACGAGAAGAATTCGCACTATTTAATTTCCGTTACTTAAAAAAAGAAACTATTGCTTTGTTAATTGTGACTGACTTATTGACCCTTATTGACCCTTTAGATTGTTGATCTCTCAAAATTTTTCAAACTTCTGGACACAAAATATATGAGTTAACAAGTATGAATTCGATGACATTGAATCATACCATATATTTAAAATAAATTCATCCATTATCCTTATTACTCATCGATCTTTAATCATCCAATATTGTCTATTCCTACTTTAGGGCAGGAAAAAAAATGAAATTCGAAAGAAGATATCATCTGCTAATCCGTATTAATCCTCTTGCTCTTTGGTCCCTTTGGACCTTTGGACTCAAAATTTTGCATTTTAAGATGAATTTCATAAGTTTTAAATTAAAATTAATATTACACTTAAATATTAAATTGCATTTAATATTATTATTATCATTGATTATTATCTAAAAGTTTGATAATTCGATATTTTCTATGCATATTATTTATTAAAATAATCACATTTCAACTATAAAAAAAACTTTTTTTTCGGATTTTCGGATGGAATAGATGAAATATTTTTAGGAGCAGAGATCATTGAAAATTTTATTGCTTGTTTTAATTTAAGCATATGAATAGATTATATGCTTGTAAATATGCTAAGGTAAATAATTAATTTTTTTATTCCGGAAAATTTTTTCGAATAATTTTTTTTGCGAAAAAACAGAAAAATAAGAAAACATTAAAATTTTCCGCATTAATCTTCTTTTTTTTCGCGATTAGAAATTAATTTTATTTATGCTCTTGTGTACTAGAATTGGAGAATGTATCATTTTCCATGTAAAACTTTAGCGATGGTAATTGCTTTAAGATCTATTTCAAAATATGAGATGAATTTTTTTTTTTTGAATTTAAATTGAGCCATACTTAATTCAAATTAAAAAAATCAATTAAAAAAGGTGAAATTGAGTAATTTTATGGGAGGCATTCATTTTTACAATTTAAATGAACATTTTTTTCTCATAAATTGAAAGTAAAAAATTTTTCATTTCGAATTTTTTATTTTCCTTTTTTTTCTTGCGCCACAAATTAATTCTTTTCTATGATATTTATTCATATTTTTTTTGTGTAAATTTCTAAATATAAATTATTTTTCCTTTTTATTTTATGCAAAAAAAAATTTTTTTCTTTTTTGGTTTTTTGATCGGAAAAAATCATAAATTGGTAAAAAAATTTTTTATGCAAACATACTGAACGAAATGTAGGAAAAATTATAAAAAAAAAAAAGAAAAAGAAAAAGAATAACGAGTAGAAGCAGTATTGCATATATCACTGCAAGAAGACCAATAGTTAAAATTTGATCTTTTTTTGTTTGCAGTTTTGAATGAGATGTATATTTATTTTTTTCATGTTAAATTATCATTTTATTACTTAAGTTTTTTTTCGATCATTTATTTATTTACATTTTTTTTCAAGTAAAAGAAATAATTGGTATAGTTTAAAAGAAAAAAACAACAAATGAAATTTTCGAAATATTTTATTCAAAATTTTAATTACTTTTTCTAAAAATTCTTTTATCTTTTTATTGAGGCAACCAAATCATTAAAAGAAATAAATTTGAAAGAAATTAATATTTATTATTGATAATCATTGGCTTGCATGAAATATTCAAGGAGTGATTTTAGATATGGTAAATCATATTTCAAACAAATTTTTCATATATATATTGAAGGTATATAAAATACTTTCATCAAAGTAAATATTTAGATTTAATGGATTTAGTGATTTTTTTTCTCTATTCTGCTTTTTTTTTTTCAGTTTTCCTTTTCTAAATAATTATTTCTTGAATTTAAATTAAATTTTAAAAAAAAGCAAAGGTGAAATGAGAAGGAAAAAGGTAAAGAAAAACGAAAAAGAATATAAAAAATGAGTAGATAATTGAGAAAGAGAGAAAAGATAGATGAAAAAAAATCTGAAATTTTTATAAATTTCTATTACTCAGTTTTTTTCTTTTTCTCTTTTAATTCACCGCCCTGGCCAGTGGGGAGTTTTTCTTTTTTACTTTTTTTTCGGAAGTCTTTCCACTTCCAACATTTATTTTATTGTTTAATGATATGGGAATTTTTAAAAAATTTTTTTTCCAACTGTATTTTTTTCATGATTATTTATTGTCAATTAAAATTGAATATGAGGAAATCAATAATAATATAATTGAAAAATAATTGTAATATTAGCAATTATAATCATAAAAATAGATAATTTTGATATTGTAATCATAATAATAAATGATTTTGGCCTTTTTCTGTTCATTTGAGCTTTTTTTCATTTTTTATTTTTAATTGTTTAATTTGAAGAATTTTGCACTTTTTTAATTGCAATTATTTGAGTTTTTTTTGCAGTTAAACTTTTTATTAATTAGATATTTCAATCAGTTCTTTGTAATTGCAAAATATTTGTCTGATTTATTTAAAATGAAATTTTCAGCTTTTTTTTTTACTTTCCTTCTTCCTCTTTCTGTCTCTCTCTTTTTCTTTTATATTTCTGTTCTTTCTGTTTCAATGAAAAAAATGCGAAAATTGGAAAGATTATTTGAAATTGATTTTTTTTTTAAATTTCATACAGATTAATGCTATTTAATTTATATGAAATTTTGATAATTCCTAATTTTCGTAGAAAAAAATTTGTTTCACAAATTACACATTCTAAATATCACTTATTATTTAATTTGTTTTAATTTGTTTCAAAAATTTTTTTTTGGCTGGATATATAGATAGTAATGAGAGAGAGAGAGAGCGAGGGAGATAGAAAGAGAGAAAGGGAGGCATATGGGAAAAGTAGATGATAGAGCTGAAATGATTAAATTTTTAATAGTTTAAAAATAATTGTATCATCCAGTCGATTTAATGTTTCAGTTTCATTTTTCGATTAAAATTCCAAAATATTTTTACTTTTAATATTAATTATCCAATTAGTAAACGATGAAATTTTATGATAGTTTAATAAATGTTGAATTTTACCAATCAACATAACAATATGAAATAATCAGCTTGATTAAAAGTAATCAAGTTGATTAACAAGTATATAAGTAACCAACTTGATTGTAAGTAATCAACTTAGCAGTATATGAGTAAGTGAGGAATGATAAATTGTTATGTAATAAGGCTTAATCTTATCGAAAGGGACTTCTTTTAGTAATCTTTTTTTTTTGGTAATTAAATTCCGAATTTATTTTAGTCATTTTATGGCGTAATTAATTTAATTTATGCATGAATGTTTTGTTCAGTTTAATTTTGTTAAATCTCAATTGTGCAAATATTAATTTCTTAATTATTTTAGATAAAAAAAAAATAGAAACGAAAATATTTTAGATAAAAGAAAAAAAAAAGAAATACAAACGAAAAAAATATGCCGCGACGTCGCGGTGAATATACACTTGCGAAATCAACATCATTCAATGTTTTTCCTATTGCTAATTTCTCTGATAAGGCATTTTATTTGGCTACGGCTAGGAATACTGATTATGGGACATATAAGGTTAAGAGATGCCTAAATGCAACAATTGCATCTGATGGTGATTACAATCTTATCACTAATGGAAAATATGATTATTCATCGTTGATATCATCTATTAACGAATCATATGAACAGCAAGAGCAACAACAACAACAACAACAACAAAAACAACAAAAACAACAAAAACAACAACAACAACAACAACAGCAACAACAGCAAAATGCAAAGGCGGAAAATGAATGTCATCGAGAAATACTTCAGTTTTTTTCTCGAAATTATTCTAGGCATCATACCGTACCGTATGAGCATACATTTAACAAAAATAGACGTCATTTACGTACAACCAGTCATGATTCATCATTTCGAAATTCTTTGAAATTTTCATTTGAAAAAATGAAATTACGTAGCGGTAGCGAAAAAATTACCAAATATGAAAAAACGAAACAATCCGGCGAAGAAATTTCGCTGATCAATCGAATCCCGGATTTGTTAATAGCAAAAGCGGAACGAAATAATGGATTTTTTCGAAAAAAATCATGGCGAAAAGCGCAAAAAGTACACAGGAGTAAAAGCGGTGCGCAAAAAAAATTAAAATAAAATTATCTATCAATAATAATTTTTATCAAATAAGAATTATCATTTAACCTTTGAACTTTAGCAATTGTTTCAAAATATTTTTCTATCAATTTCAGTTGTTTTGTTGAACTTTTTATTCTTCCAATTATTTCAGTTTTTACACTTTTTTCATTCAAGTAATATAATTACATCATGAATTTTTATTTATGTAATTATTTCGATATTATACTTACATTTTATTTACTTAATTACTTCAACTACATATACACCATATTCATTTATATATTTTAAATCCTTATTTTCTTGATTATTTTTGTTGAAATTTATCAAAATTATCAAAGATTAAGGGTTATACAACAAAGTTTTGCTAAAGTTATTTAAAATTTTTGCGACATCATTAAATTAATTATTTTTTATTAAACTTTTTTTTAAAATTTAAAACAGTTTTTCTTGGAGTTCATTCAAATTTAATTTTAGAAATTTTACAGAAAACTATGCTCAAAAAATTTTTAAGGGAATATTCGAGGAAAAAAGGAAAATGAAAATTATTTTTTGATTTTTTTAAAAACTTTTTCAGTTTTTTTTTGCAACATTAATTTTACTCATCAATACAGAATTCTCTGTGTCACTGATTTCATTCATTTTGCCCATTGCAGATGCATTCGTTAATAGTCAAGAATGGACATTATGTCGTGGTGTTGTTGAGCTCAAATTGGTCAGTTTAATTCATTCATTTTATTTTTAATTATTAATAGATTCTATTTGTTTTTTTTTTTTGCTTTGTTTTTTCTTTTTCTTGTCTCTTTTCCTTTTCTTTTTCATTTTTTCCCTTTCTTCCATTGAAATTATTTAGTTTTCAAAAAAATCATTTAAAATCAATTTTTTATTTTTAATCAGTTAGTTAACTATTTTTGAATTTCTTTTGTTTTCTTCAATTTTTGCATCTATTTTACAAAATAATCCGAAATTTCATTTACATTTACCTTCTCGAATTCTCGAACCTTTTAAATTTTTAAATTTTACATTGAAAATATAAAATTTAAAATTGTTACAGGAAAAATAATATTTAATTCTTCATACTACTTATACATTCAATTATTATTAATATTGCGCATAGAATTAGAGTAACTATTATTGCTAATAGATGTACGTGTTACATTAAAATAATACTAAATAATCAGTATTAATTTTTAAATTAAATTTGCATTTAAATATTTTTAAAAAACTTTTTTATATGTGCTATTAATACTTAGAATTAGAGTGAATTATAATTATGTTATATTTTTAAATATTTAAAATATCCATTGCAAATTATTTTTAATTTCGTTTATTATTCATTCATTGTTGGCTATGAAAAATTGGCGGGTAAATGTAGTCAACAAAAAAAAAAAATGGGTTGAGTTAAAGTTTATGTCGGATTTCGGTTCCATTGAATCGGGTCATCTTGTGAAAAAAAGATGTGAAAACATCTGCTTACCAATAAATATTATGTTCTCTCCTTCAGCACCAAATTACACAATCACTCTCTGCAGCAATTCAAATAATATTTATTTTATGATATTTAATTATTCATTATTCAAGTTATTCTTTTCCTGTACCATATTATTGTTTATTGTTTTGTTAGTCAAATAAGATGTTACTGTAGTTATTTGTTATTTGTCATTGTCTTGTTTTATTCATATTTTGTTTTATTGCTTTGTTTATTTCATCATTATTAATGTATCAGTTGAAGCTATTCTGTTAAAAAAGCTGTGATAAATTATTGTTAATTTAATCAGTGAATAAGACAATATACTTTATTTGACCAGCAAACAATTATATTATTAATTCTGTCCCATGATAATATTATTACGGTTTAAATTTATCTAAATTATTATTATTACTATACTATTTGTCCTCTCAGTATCATTGCTATTATTTATTCATTACCTTATCACTACTACTACATATTTTACATTATTCTCATCATATTTTGTCAAGTCAGTTATAATTTCTGTCACATTGTTATATCATTATCATTCTTTTCATCTATCCCCGTACCATTATCGCTTCTGTCACATTTGTCATATCAATATCATTTTGTTACATTTGTATTGATAATTATCATTATTACTATCAAATTGATCCGTATCATTACCATTATTGTCATATTACTGTCATTATTTGCAATTTCTAATAAGGCAATAAATTAGCAAATATAGGAAATTGTTAATTAATTATCAGTTGAAATTAAAAGAAAAAAAAATTGGGAATTGAAACATTTTCATAATAATATTATTCTTATCATTATTCTCGACCGTCTAAAAAAAATATTACTCTTTTCATATTGTACTGTATCATTATCATTATTCTCATCTATCCTTATCATTATCATTGGTAAGAATGATGTTTTTTAGACGATCAAAGATAAAATATTCTTGAAGAATTATAGTAATTTAATTTCTATACATGAAAAATTTTCTTTAGTACAAATGATCAATAATTCACTATTACATTTATTATATTTTCAAATTCTGAATTATTTATTTAATTTCGAATTAAATAACTCAACTGTTATTGTTCATTTCAAAAAAAATTAGCAAAGTAATTAAATTAGAGAAGAAGAAGAAGAAGAAGAAGAAGGAGATATGATGTAATCTATCGAAGGTTAAGGGTCAAAAATCATTCGAATTAACGACAAAGTTTACTTCTGTGTCATTTTCTGTGTCATTTCTCTTTTTTTTTTGATTCCTGTTCTTTCTCGATTATTCTGGCAAAATTATATTTCCCACTTGAAATTATGAAATGGATCACTGATCAATTTAAATTTTAATAATTTCTATTTCTTTTTATTTTATTATTACTCATTAATAATAATCATAACAGTAATAACGGTAATATTCTTATGATTATGATTATTATTATTATTACTATTATAATTTTTATTATTGTTATTATTATTAATTATTATTATTGTTTATTGCTATTTTACCATTCGTTTGAATTTCACAAATTTTTTTGCATAATTTATTATGGCTATTATTATTATTATTATTATTATTATTATTATTATTGTTATTATTATTATTA
>JARVGP010001326.1:0-17900 GCA_029876185.1 Mansonella ozzardi
TTGTGTTTTTGTGTGTGTGTGTGTGTGTGTGTGTGTGTGTGTGTGTGTGTGTGTGCACATTTCTTGGGCTTAATAGAGAGTTTTTTGACGAAACATTAAACTTGTACTTCTTTCTCTCAGATCCGTGATCCGAACTTCTTTCAGATCCATTATTCGAATTTCTTTCTCTCAGATCCATGATTCGATGTCTATTTTCGCAGTTTGAATTCTTATTATCGAAGCAGGACAAATCATCTTTCATTTAGAATGTAAGCTCATTTTTTAAGCTAAACCTCTAATCTGGAAATGTGATTTGTAAGGTACTGATATCATTTAAGTTGCAAATACAGATAGAGAAAACGGTAGCGAGGCGGTATGGAACAGCGAAGATGATGGTGATTACTATAATGATGATGATGAAGGTTTCAAAAATGAAAATTCCGAGAATAGTAGTATTTATGTTGGATTTTCTGGAAAAAAATGAATATAATGAAATTTCATGGTTGATACAGTAATATCTTTAAAGGCTTTGTTATACGCATTCTTGTACTAATTTTAGCATTTTTCGAATCTACAAATGAACTGCTTCTGAGATTTGGGAGAAAAATAATTTTAAAAGAATAACTTCGTGCTGCAAATATCTCAGAAAAACAGATAAACTGAATAGAAATGTAGTGATAACGACAAGTAGCATTTAATTAACGATGATTCACAGCACGCCAATAGCATCATAATTGAAATTATAATCGAAAAAAAGATAATGATAAAAACGTTTCTAGGATTGAAGATCTCGAAATTACACGAACCTTTTCTTTTATTTCCTTACAAGTATTTAATAGGCCAGTATTTATCGAGATCTAGTCCTGTTATGTATTTGGACTTTAATTTCTAGAATTCTTTGATTTAGCACAAAGACACAAACCTATCGTTTAGGATGACTGTACTTATTTAGCCACGGGAACAATGTATGCGGTATGTAATATCCCGACAGGTCGAAAAAAACAGAAACCATAATGTCTCAACTGATTAAGTGAAATATAAATGCGCTGTTTTGAAATTGCTTTATGAATCTAGCGGAAAAAATGAGCAAGGCTCATTTATGACTTTCAGCCATCCTTAGAGTTGGTAAATGAAGATAATATATAATTATCAATCATGAAGTTTGTAAAATTTTTCAAAAATCAATAAATGTTAAATGTTTTATTTTGGCAGGTAATACAATATATTAATATTTGAGGATGAAACGGAAGAATGGTCTTCTACAGAAAAATGAAATATAATTGACTACTGGCGTAGTATTTCTTTGATATCAAAAGATCATATGTCGATAAAGAAAAGATTCAGTTTTACTGAAAATAGTTTATTTGCAACGGCTCAGCTTACTTGTGATGACAGCTATAGAGAATTGATCTCATATAATATCTAATTAGTGTTATTAGATTTTGACAAGTGTGTGATTATTAGCTTAGATGATTGCCCAATCTTCAAAATTCATGCAGCTTTTTCATTTCGCTCCGTTTTTAATATGTTACATATGTTAAGCTAAGACAATTCAAGAATTGTGCCTTTGGGATTGTTTCATTTGCACAAAACATTGAAAATAGGCTCTTCTAATCTCTTTCAATAGATGTTATCAAAATTAAATAGTAGTTAAGTCTTTTTATTATTGATTTTTTCCAGTAAAATGAATAAAGCGCGTTACGAGTTTATGAGTTACGAGCCGGTAATTCTCACAGAGTGAAATTAATACAAAGCGTTCTAATGATCTCTTAGACAACAGCAACTCTTCGGAAAATCACAGTATTATAAACACAAAGTAATAAATAACTGATGAAGTGGTTTTAATGATTTCTTTTTCAAAAGAATATATTATAATTGGATGGGTAACTATTTATAGCCTTTTAATGAAAAATTATCTCTGCTAGAAGTAGAAAACTTATTAAAATGAAATGGACCCTCACTTTCGAAAATATCTAGAATGATCGATTTTTTGCAAATGCACTAGTTCTAGCGACCGACGGATAGCTAATAGATAAACTCTAGGGAATGTTTCAATGTAAATGAGATATAAAGAAGTGATAAAGGAAATTAAAAATTTTCTTTTACATTATTCTTCCTATCATTTTCAAGAATCGAAATGATACATTTTTCAAGAATACTCATGAGTGTCTAACATTTTCCGCATACCATTTATCAAACAAGGTCAACCATGATACTAAAATTTCACGTCAGTTTTCTTTCGTTTCCGGGGATTTTTATTTACATAGATCATTATCACATATTATTTCGTTCATTATTTCCAATTTTCGCAGTAAAAAATTGAAATAAATTTCGAATCTTTAAATATATTTACATGGCAATGTCAAAATCAGTAAATGATCCTTTGGTTTTTTTTACATGAAACACTTTCCTAAATAAGAAATCGTCAGTGATTAGCTAAAATCATTGACAATGTCAAGAATTACTTGAGATTGATATCTAAATATGCACTACTGAGATATATTCTCTTAAAAAAAGGTGGTATTTTTCGTAATATTGTCTATTTAATAAGAGATGCTTTAATATAATTAATTATATGAAGTATGTTTGGTAGTAAAGAGCATTCTAAACAATCTTGTAGAGTAATATCATCGCTGTTCCGTTGATAATTCCACTTCAGTGATATTTGGTTTTGTCAAATTCATTGATACGACTGCGGTGTGCAATTATCCGAACAGGATAAGCACTCACAAAAATTAGCTTTTAAAAAAATCATTTATAACAGTGACTGAAAGGAAAGTCTTATTTTTGTTTTAGAACAAAAAGCTTATGAAATTTTACAACAAATCCTGTCTAATACCTGGTAAAAATGATGATGAGATGTATATTCTTTCTCAACTAAACGTATCATAAAATTCTTCAATATGAGCGCAAACATTTCTCAGTGTACTTATTTTCAGTGAATTTATTTTAAATAAGGCTGGGATCATATTTCCTTTCCCTATCATTTAGCGACTTTTTTGAAATCAGACTGAAATTGTTTGATGTTCATCGGCATTTCCTAATTTAGTTAAGAAAGGGAGAATATTCTTTTTCGGGATTCTATAAAACTGTTGGGTTATTTTCATTCATAGAGATGATAATTTCAGTACAATCTCTTTATTATTCCAAATAATGATAATTGATGGAAATATAAGTCAAAAGAGGAAAATAGAGCAAAAAAGAATGTATAGATTGAAGTTTTTCTGTTTGATGAGAATTTCGCCGGTTGTATTTTTTTAAAAAAAGGGTTTTTTTAAAAAACCCAGAAATATTACAATAATTACAATTAAACTTCTATATTACATTAATGATTTGATTGTCTATTTTAGGGGAACTGGTCATTAATCTTTGTTAGCTTCAAGCACTTTTCAATTGTACAAAGTTCTGTTGGTCCAACACCCGGAAAAAAACTGTATGTTGTCTGCATTGCTGCGATCCTGCGTAGAAACCATGATTGAAACCATTGATGGTAATCGTTACGCATCAAACATGTTAAATGTAGGTGGATGATGATTATGTATTCCTTCTGTGGGTGTATGGGATGTATATATGTGTATGCCTATGCCTATGTATGTCCGGAATAGGGCTATCCGAGACCGTTAATGACTACTCAATTGCTATTCCGAATGGCAGATGGATACTAAATAAAGGAGTGCAACTAACTGATAAGCATTTTTTTTTTTTTAAATAGACAATAGATGCTGAAAAGGAGGTACTAAAATTTCGTTGCATCTCTGTAAATTCTCTAGAAAGGCTAAGAGTCTTAGCCTGCTGCTTTAATAGGATCTTGAGATGGTTGAATGCACAAACTAGTGCTTGGAGTAGTCTGAGACTTAGCCAAATAGTATGGCCCTTATTTTCTTTTCACAATTGCATCCTTACTCCTTCCATCCTTTAACTCTCCATTTTCAGCAGAGCGATTTCACTGCAATGACAGTCACATTTATGCGACAGCATCAAATGATATCAGAAAAAGCAACAGCTATAAGTAGATTAGAGTTAGAGAAATATGGAAGAGCCAGGATAAGTGTTATCCTGAGGAAAAGGGCTTATCCTGGCTCTTTCCTCATCAATTATATTATCAACAATAAACAATAAAACAACAGCACATTGTTGTTATCAACGAAATTACGCTTGTCGCTAACATTAATGAACGATTATTTCAGCTTCAATGTATTTCAGTTCTGTAATTGATTATCAAACGCAGTGTTTTCAATTGTTTGCCGATGCTTTGAAATCGAAACATACTTTTTCATTCATTTCTCACTGATCCATTTATGAGACAGAAAAATCAATAGCTAACTGAGCTAAGTCAATATCAGTGACTAATCAGTGAATTACATACATAAAATATTACAATTACGCAACTAATACATCATCTGTCCAGTTCTATACAAATTCTTGAAATCTCTATCAGCGCTGCTACTATTAATCATATGATAATTGAAATTCTCTGATAAAATCACATTATTATTTGTATTATTGTGATCATTAATCCATTGATCTAGAACTAACATTATCACACACTCTACTTCAAATCTGCTTCGTTCTGTGCTTCTGTTGCGTTATTGTGTTCCAAATCACATAGCAGCTTATCGTGTTTCTTGTGGTACAATCACACTGTAACATATTATTATTGGCATCATGGGGCATTGTGTCTCACGAGACCAAAAAGATCAAAAGAATTTGAATCGTCGAATCGAGGAGCAAATCAAAAAAGACCAGTCAATGTCACTTCGGATCATCAAACTTCTTTTATTAGGTGCGTCTAACATTTTTTAGAAATCATCACCTGTACCGTATTTTTTCATCATTTCAATTGAATTTCCAATTAAGTTTTGTTCTAGTATAATCCAACATCACTGTTTCAAAAGATGGTAAAATTACAAACTGAATCCTCGATGAACAATACCTGCTTTCTGCAAATTCTGTTTTGTCGTATTATATCAAATAGTGCCATTGTAGTAGCTATCGTTCTTGAAATCGTGAACTCAATGAGAATTACAGAAATTCCAAAGGAACATTCTCTCACCATTTAAGATTAATGATAGGGTCTTTTTTTTCATAAGTGAATGAAGGTCATAAACGACCAATTTTTTAATCCAGTAGCCATTTGAAAAGGTTAAATCGATTACTTCATGTCAAGTTGTCACGTTCAAGACGTTTTGTTACTTCAGTTTAGAATCGACTCTTTCGATCAGTTATTAGATATTTATTCAGTGTCCATCGGTGCACTACTATTTGAATCCATTGCAACTGCTTCAACGGAACTGTTAATTTTTTTATCATCTCTAGAATCTTTTGCGCTCATAATGCATCATTTTATTGTTATCTTAAATTTGGATTTGTTCTGAATCAGTTGCTAGTTAGATGAATTTTCTTTTCAGTTGCTTTTAAATAATTCTCCGCTGTAGTTATCATTTCATCATGGTATTGTAAGAGACACTTTACGTTATTTTTAAACAGCGAAAAATCAATGCTATTAGTGAAAAATTGTTTGAGGAAATGTACTGTTTGTTAAAAAATTAAACGCTGTTTCGTGATTTTTAATTTGGTTTTGAGGCTGAACTGTGAAATTAAAGTTAAATTGTACCAAGAAGTATGTCATATCATACAACTTGCCATTATTTCTTCCTTAGCTTTTACATCTTTTTGTATTCATATTCTTCAACATTTTTTTGACGACTTTTGTTCAAAAAAAAGACATAACTTGGAAATATCATTTCTTCCTAGCAACTTTCATATTTGAAAATTAATTTAAAATGAATAATTCCAGGAGCTGGTGAAAGTGGAAAAAGTACAATACTCAAGCAAATGAGGTCTGTAAAGCGCAAAATACCTTATCAGTAATGTTTCTTTATCGATGTACTTCAGAATCTTAGCAAGCCAAATAAATTTGTCTGCAGCATTGGTTCTGGATAATGCGAAGTAAAAATATTAAAAATTGACACAAATCATGCCCTTTTATACTATGCATCAGCATCTATCAGTATTTTCTCCTCAAACGGGCGTGCAGTTTTTAGGCAAAATGATGAAAAACCACTACTGGAATCTGTTCTTTGGAAGCGTCTCGGAAGTGCAAAAGGACTTCAGAATTGAAGGAAATTCGAGTTAAGAGATGAGAAATGTTTAAATATTTTATGTACTATGTTTGTAATTATTCAGGATATTGCATAAAGATGGATTTTCACAGCATGATATGGAAATGATAAGACCGGCGGTTTACAGTAACTGCATACACTGTATGCTAGCAATTCTCAGAGCAATGTTTCATTTGCAAATTGAATATGAAGATCTCGAAAGAATGGTTGGTTTGACTGATTCTAATTTACGAATGATAATACATTATAGAAAGAGGGACAGCTATTCGGTTGATTGCAAAACTTTCACCCCCGCAGAATAGATTTTTCCAGTATTTCATTTTAAAAATCATCAAAATTGACAGCACAGCAAGGATGCTTGACAAAAATTTTCAGAGATTTAATACGGAATTAAAAAGATGCGACTTTGGATGGGAGCAGATGACAGTTTTGACAAATGACAGCTATGCATTTATAAATATTATAGATTTCGTATGTGAGCAGCTGCTTTTGCATCTTATATACTTATTTAAAATAAGATTGTCCCAGTTTATTATTATCTCGACCAGTTTAGAGTATTACATCTACGACCACTCATCGGACAAAGATTGCATGATGTAAGCTATAAGACAAACATCGGTAGTATAAAACCCCCGATTTTAATTAGTCAGAATATTTTATCAGCTTCCATGTTTATTAGATACAACAGAATACATATGTTTTGAAGATGCTGGACTGTTGCTCCAAATGTACTAAATAGAATGACTATCAATTTCATATGTACATGTCTGTTTAAAATTTCTATTAATTCGGTGCGATCAAAGTACAGCTCAGATTGTTGTGTCTAATGAAAAGCTAAATAAATAGAATGAAAATCTATGTGTCTAGATACAAGCTAGATGGCAAACATATCAATTGATAACCACATTGAATTTTGTATTTAATAAAATATCCTGTATAAATAGGATAACATTCGTAAGGGAATCTTAAAATATCTAGAATTTTGGAATTTTTCACTTTATCAATGTTGTAGTGCGATAGCCAACTTGTATTCGCCGCTGCTCATGCCAATAAAGAAGAACTTAGTGAAGAGTTATCAGCAGCAATGCAACGTCTTTGGGCTGATGGCGGTGTAAGGGAGTGCTTTCAACGATCCAATGAGTATCAAATAGATGATTCTGCCAAATAGTTCGTTCTTTACATTAAAATTAATTTGTTTACTAATATCAGATCAATTTTTATTGATATTAAGAGAAGTTTGTTCAATTTACTGTTTTGCGGTACTGATGGAAAATAGAATAAGGGTGTGTCAAATGAGAGCCATTAGTAATCTGATTATCCTAAAATGTTAATAATAGTTATTTAAAGTACAAATTTGTCTTGAAATAGTAAAGTGTTGCAGTTTCTTAGACAGTTTGTCGAGGTTAAGCTCCCCGAATTATTTACCAACAGAGCAAGATTTGTTACGGACGAGAATTAAAACAACGGGAATAACTGAAGTACATTTCGAGCTCAAAGGACTTACATTCAGGTAAATATTTCATTAGGTTTCCATACCAAAATTGCCTGCAATAAATGAATGTTACAAAAAATAATTTGATCAGAAGCGCTTTTAACAAAAGGTATATTTAGAAGCACAGGTGAAAACATAAGCGCAATGGTTTCTGATGCACCCTTAACTCTCATTCAAATACAGCAATATTGTAAAATAACCAAAATAATTATTGGCAGATTGTTCTGAAAATATTTTAATATGCCACAGGGAAACATGAACAATGAGAAAACCTGGCTATAGCGGATGAGGATGTATTTCCAGATGATGATTATGGTGCGATCCCTGAATGGTCTCTGAATAGAGTTAATAAAAGCTGGAGAAGACCTCAGCAAGAAGCGTCTGTGCTCTGCACTCAGCAATTTACCGCTATTTATTTGAAGTGCACGGATGAGTGCACTTCAACTACTGAATACGTGTACTACTGCACTGCACTATATACTGATTGATGTATAATGTGCGCTAGTCAGTATTAGTATTCCTTTTCCTGCTGATTATTTCAGAAGAGCCATTTATATCATAAAAAATATTTGCATTTCATATTTCAGTATTGAGCTAAAAATGCAAATAACTATTTGATGAAATTACATTAAATTCAATCTAAGACATTTCATGATGGCAAAAAGGATGATAATAAAATTGAGCCAAAATCCTAAAAACATGCCATCATGGATTTCTTCGATAAAAGTCGGATAATATAAACAACGAATGAGTTAAATGAAACAGCTTATCAGCAATCTAATTACAATGGTATTTGTGACCAAAAAAAAGCTGTATTCTAGCTTTAGGAGATTTTTCCTAACTGATTCCTTAACGAAACCAGTAGAAGAGATTGAAGGGGAAAGAACTCATGAAATAACTGAAGCGATTGTTTGAGCGATGTGCGTTATAATGAAGTATTTTCGATGATGACACTTATTTTGAAACTACTGAACATTTTTATTCCTGTTCATTATGCTATAATTACATGCTTAACAATATCTTAACAATGTGCTTAACAAAATCAACTTTTTCATTTCTTAATCTCTTGCAAAATTCCTTTTAAAAATGATGATATCCAGTGCATATTCACATAATAGCTGATAACCTCAATTTATTTCTGAAAAATCATAATGCATAAAATAGTCGTCTATCATAAAAAAAGAAAGAATGATATTAATTATGGGAAAATTTTTGACTGTTGATTTCAGAGTGATCGATGTTGGCGGGCAATGTTCTGAAAGAAAAAAATGGATACATTGCTTTGATAATGTTAATGCAATTATATTTATATCATCATTGTCTGAATATGACCAAACATTACGGGAAGATAATTGCACGGTATCTAAATTTTTGTCGTCATTTAAATAATTTTGTTTAATTTCAAGTTTAACTGGTGTAAATTGGAAACTTAGAAGTTTTGACGAGTTTATTTGAAATTAAGTAAACTTACAATGATATAAACAATGGGAAACAGCAGAATAACAAAGTCTCAAGTGAAAAAAGTAACAATTATCTATATTTTTGTCTTGTACTGTAATAATAAATATCACACAGAATCGAATGCAAGAAAGCTTGAAACTTTTCGACTCAATATGTAATAGTCCCTGGTTCACCGATGTTCATTTCATTTTATTTTTAAACAAAAAGGACATCTTCGCTGAAAAAATAAGCCGTTCACCTTTAACGATATGCTTTCCGGAATATAAAGGTTTGTTATAGTTATTATATGACGATAACTTTCAGTGCAATTTCCTGCTTAAAAATTAACTGATATTGCAGGACAACAGAATCAAACAGAATGCATTAATTATATACAGTGGAAATTCGAACAGCTTAACAGGTTTTAAACTTTGCTTATTCATATCAACAAAACATTCCGTGAAAACTTAAAAATAAAAACTAGCATGACAAAATTATTTAATCTTTTATTTGTTGCACAGCATTTATTAATGTTTAGGCTAATGATTTTGAATCTTATTGTGATCACTATTGTGACCTATCGCATTTATTCGAGCTATTTGACAAATTTTCTATGCCGCAATGTTACAACAGTTAAATATTCATGCTCTTAAGACATCAATATGAATAACATACACGTTATGATTGGTCTACAGTGTATTTTAGATCTCTACAACGAGAAATATATTGTCATCACACATGCGCAACAGACACAAATAATGTGCAGTTTGTTTTGGATGCCTGCTTGGATATGATCATTGCCAGAAACTTGAAATCAATTGGACTTTGCTGAATAATACCTTTCCTTCTAGTTCCTTCTTCATTCGGAAACTTGAATTTTGGTCTATTAGCATGTTGTCGCTTCGTGCTTCATTGGAATGCTGAAACAGAGATATTGCAAATCCAGTTATTTCGAAGGTAGCAGAACTTTTTACTTATATGTAATAATTAGCAGCCTTGTGGAAATGGCTTGGAAAATTAACCGTAGTTACTATGTGGTAGGATATCTTAGTTCTTGCGTAATATAAGTAAATTCGCATGTAAGAAATGAATAAATATAAATAAATAAATAAGTATATATATATATATATATATATGTACATTTATTCATTCCTTACATGACAATATATATATATATATACTGTTATGTTTTGAATTTGTATTTTTTTTTTGAGAATACTGAAAAAAAAGCAATCAACACCAGAAATCACACCAAAACAAATAAAATATAAAATTATTTCTCTAAATTTTATTCATTAACTGAGATCAAGTAAATGTTTTTTTCGGCTTCAGTCATGTCTTTATTACCGTAGTTTGTTATTCAAAATTAGTAGTTTANAAAAAAAGCAATCAACACCAGAAATCACACCAAAACAAATAAAATATAAAATTATTTCTCTAAATTTTATTCATTAACTGAGATCAAGTAAATGTTTTTTTCGGCTTCAGTCATGTCTTTATTACCGTAGTTTGTTATTCAAAATTAGTAGTTTATGGAATTTTTTTAATTTTGGTGAAACCAGCAGAACTGTATGATATAAGACTTGCACTGGAAAACTTGAAAGAATAAGATAGCATTGTTAATCCATTTGACACAACATCCGATTGCAACCAGTTCAAGTACAAAGCTACCGGGGATCATCCTGTTATCAATAAACTATCAGGTCTATTTGAAATCACTGAGATTGAAGTCGATATTGTATTTTTTACGTATTATGGTGATAAATTGCTTCGTATTCATTTGGTTTTTTTTAATGTTGCGTTCATGAAAAGAAAGCTATTCTATTATAAATGCTTTTTTATCATCACTTGCGCACAATTTTTCTCTTTTCTATTGTCGTTTTTTTTTCCGTGTGATAAACATACGATCTCATCACTGATTATTTCTCAATATTTTATTTCTACTGTTTTTTCCACTATTTTTTGCACCATCTTCATAACATATATGATTACTATTTTTAAATTTTTTTAAACTATTATTAAAATTTATATTACTATTATTGAAAATGACAACAGCTAAAATGATTCAAATGGTTATAAGTAGTTTGTTAATTCAATCTTATTTGTACTGCAGAAGTTATCCGGACAGTCACATGCTCTTTACTTCTACTACAAAGGTGAGCGCACTGATGAATGTTGCGAAAATATTATAACAATTATTACGAAAATGAAGTAAAATATTAGCTATACCATTATGATGTACTCACCAAATTACCGTTTGAATCTCGATAGCAGCGACAATAACTAAATTCTTTGTAGGCATTGTTGTGTCAATCCAGCAATACCTACATTGCATAGTTAAATCATGTTGTTTTAATAAATCCATGTGTGACTATTTAGTCGTTCATAGTTTGTTTGTTTTCAGTGGACTTTGTCAAATACTTCCAAAACACACTTCCACGAATTAAGCAATTGTTCAGATAATGACAAATAATAGAAGTTGTATACTTCAAACTTTATCTTATGAGTTAATTAAGTTCAATACAGATGATTCAATTATTAAGTGTTTGACTGATCGTTGCTTCTCTCGAAACTTACAATAGTAATATTTCACTTATCCAAATATTAGGCATTGGATTTCTGACACTGGATTTCTAATTCTGACGAAAGAAGTAATTTTGATGATATTTCTTGTAATGATCAATGATATTTCAATTTCAGAACAGGTTCAAAATGAATCTAATCTTCTTTCGCTAATTACTTGATTGATTCGAATATTCTCAATTCATCCATCTCTATTAGTGAAAGTCTGGTGACTTCGTATGTGTATTGATTGCTGTTAATCATTCTTCATATGCTTAATCTGCACAGCAAAACTGTAAAATTTCATAAATTAAACGAAAAAGAATGACCAGTGCTAAAATAAATCTTTTTTTAGAATCATCTCCGATCTTGGAAATATTTTTGCATAATTTTAGGATTTTTTTTTTTTGAAACTGATTCATAAAATGCTTTTTTTGAAGTAGTTGAAGAAGTTTAGAAAAGTAGGCGTTATATTCAGAAAGATTTGATTGGCACTAATGGTAACCCATTTGGTTAAACACTATAGCAATACTTCTAGCAGATGTATATATAGCATTAGTTAAACATGCTGACTCCACCTTACTGATTCCCTTAAGGCCCATGAAATGCAATGCAATGAGGAAAGAGCCAAAGAAGGAGTTGCTGGCATTAAGCACTATACAGATATAGTCATCAGTTGGCACGATGTGGGACAGCACTACTGCCCAGCAAATGACCATTTGTAATTGAACTCGATTACTTGCATTCAGTCCTCATTTTTTCAATATATTCCATTTCGTTCTAGATCTTTTCTGCAGCCTTATGCTGCCTCACTCTGTCACCTGCTATTTGTCATCAACCTTGATGCCTCTACCCTTCATTTTTTTTACTTAATAATGCTACATTAAGATATCCGTACCTCCTCCCCCTCACCTTCCTCATCAGTGTATAAGTATACTCCGCACCGGCATATATATATAGATATATTAGATCACATAAAGTTGAAGTGAACGAGAACTTATTAACCTATTCAATTTTTATTTCCGTTATATGTCCGACTGATTTTATGTACTCTATATTTCATCATTTAGCAATATCGAAACTATTTGATATTTATTTCCCTATATTTCTCTATCAGTATTTATTTCTCTATCAGTATTTATTTCTCTATCAATTTATTTTTACTTTTACTTTTCTAATTAATAGAATTTCCTCATTCCAGAAAATTCAGTAAAAAATCATTTTATTTACTTTCATAAATTTCAATGTACTATTATTGTTGTATTCATGTAGCACCTTTTTTTAACTTGACAGTATGATACTTTTACAAATGTTTTTCCTAACTTGCTTATTAACTATTTAAGAATCAAAGTATAGATAATATTCACCAAAAAAACAAACACCTATGATTTCTCAAAGTATTATTTTGTTTTTTTGCAAACCCAGCAATTGATAAAATATTGGTAAAAACTTAATGATTGAACTTTAGTAGTTCTATGACTCATCGAATTATGATATGTATAAAAAGATTAAGAATGGATGTCCTAACTCACTGCTAAATTAATCAACAAACAAAAAAGAAAAATTTTTTCATTTGGCCAAAAAACTGCTAATATGACGGGTTTTGGACAGATTTTCACTATTATGTAAATTTTTTAGTTGGAATGCTACTATATACACTATATGATATCATCTAAGCCTTGAAATAATATTACTGTTTTAACTCAAAATCCCAACATTTATATGGTGACCGACCGATGAAATGACGTTCTTTCTGTCATTATTGATACCAAGACAATAAATGAAGTTGAAATCCTAAGTTGATGAGATAGTTTTGAATGCTCATTTGAAGTAGTTTTGGAGATGTAAATGTTTTTATCACAATTCTAAGGAAACATTCAGGCAACAACCAGAAGTATTTTTGCAGTTCGGAGAGAAGATATTACGACTGTATACAACATCATTCTACGCGTTTTTCCAGCATAAATAAGCTATCCTTTAGAAAAGCGCCATTAAAGGCTTGTCAGAAGATACTCATCTAACAATGTTTGCTCCAAAGACTGCCCATCTTATTTTGCTTTGCGAGATTTATGGCTATTGCTTCACTCTTTAACTCTCCCAATGTAGAGACTGAATAGCAAAGCAAAACTTTTTTTTTCCATTCTTTTTTTTTTTTTTGCAAAAAAGTGTGTGTACAGGTGTCGATCGAGACTTATTGCTATCGTGATCGATAATTAGAAATAATTTGATTGAAAAAAATTCCTTAAATTTTGCAAAAAACAGGAAAACAAAAAGTGTGTGTATAGGAGCCGATCGATATATATTTTTAAGCTTATGCGAACAAGAAAATGTCACAGAAATGTTCTATTTTTATTTTCATTTCATGTTGTGTGCATTTTTTATAATGTTGTTGAAAATACAGTAATCGCTTTCTATTTTCATATAAATTTATGAAAAGTTAGGAATATTTTTGCCTTTCATTTTCTGAGTATTATGGTTTAAAAAAATGCAAACAACTTTCACTGATTCTTTCTAAATAAAAAACGCCGTTGTGGCGGTAATTCCAGAAAAATAAATTTAATGGATGTCTTTAAAAATGTGTGTTTAGATAAAATTCTTCGAAAACGAAAGTACGATAATACTTTTTGAACTCAATAGTAATAGAAGACGAATTGTGCTTTTTTTTTTTTTTTTTTGAAATCTGAAAGATAATACATTTTTTACATTTCATCTTCTAAACTCGCTTCCGCACAATCTCCGCAAGCTTAACTATTTCGATTAAATCCATAATGGGCGGTGGACTGATAGAAATTAAATAATTTGCATTTCTGAATTTATTATTGCTTCAGCAAAGTTTCCGAAAGAATCAGTTAATGTTAGCATCTCTCTCTCTCTTTCTGATCAAGCAGAANTCCGCAAGCTTAACTATTTCGATTAAATCCATAATGGGCGGTGGACTGATAGAAATTAAATAATTTGCATTTCTGAATTTATTATTGCTTCAGCAAAGTTTCCGAAAGAATCAGTTAATGTTAGCATCTCTCTCTCTCTTTCTGATCAAGCAGAACTATTTTCTTGAAAATGAAAATTGGATGATTGATTTCTTTTTGTGATTGGAAACTGCTCAAATACTGAATCTAAGATTAATGAAAAGAAATATATAATAAAAAAACGTTTAGAAATTATTAAATGGAACATAAGCCAGAACAATATGTTGCGTGTGGAACAGTGCGGTATCCTCAATGTTGTCCTAAGTTTTATATACACTTTTGATTGCATTGAGCCAAACTTGTTTCCTTGATTCTCGTCCCTATTTTTCAATTCACCTTTTCTTTTTCTCTTCTTTTTAAATAGAAGAAATAGTTCGAAAACGTTCAGTGTTGAAGCTTTTGTTAATGAGTGAAGTGTAATTTCAATGCTTTCTCAAAGCTCCAATGCATCCATCCATTATTTTCTCTTCCTTTTTCATAGATGATAGCTTCCTTAATGGTTTTGGATGGATGCACATTTGAGGATTTTAGGGTGGCCAAGTGTCATCACTATACTGCTAGTATTAAATTCTATCACGCGGAGAAAAAAAAATTTTACAACAACAACTGCGGCAGAAGCATTAACCCAAATTTCCCAGTAATTACTTCAAAAATTTTGAATTAAACGTTCCCAGCTGATACAGTCATTCTTTCTACTTTTTTTTTTTTTTTTTTCTATTAGAGCGTTGATATAACGTTTCATTTCCGTGCTTGATTTAGTTGAAAATTAAAAAAAGACCTTCGGAAAGTTTTTCTTTGTTATCCTCAAAGTACTATGATTGGCGTAAAAACTATGTCATCATTATATTTGCTGTCGTAAAACGAACATAAAAAAAAATGATTTAATAAAGACGATATAATGAAGAATAACAGTGAATTCATACAATTTTTATTTCCATTTGATTTTATGCAAGTTTCGGTGCACTATTATAATACTGTGTTCCATTCTACTAGCAAAAACAATGATAGCAAAGAGTTAAACTATAATTTTAGTCCTGAACAAAATAAATCTTATACGATAGAGCTGTGATGGTTGTTTGTTCCCACAATTACAATTTGTAATCCTTTCTTGTTATAAATAACCTAAATTAGAGCAACTTCGCCGAAATTAAAACAATAGTTATCCCATTGTTACCGTGGCGGATATCAGTCACGACACAATGATAAAAATATTCGGATGATACGGAATATTCATCAGAAAAAGGTGAAAATGATAATGAAAAACGTGTGTGTATGTTTGTACAAAAAAAAAAAAAAAAAATTTGCTTCAATTATGTTTTTCGAAGGAAAAAATTTGACAATTTCAGGAACAGTACTTTGTTCAATCTCAAATGCATTTCAAATGGTCACAACAACCATGATATTGTCTCGTATGCAAAAATGACGCGTCAAGTCTAATTTATTAATTCTTTTCAACAGTTTACATTATTGCTGCGATGTAATTTTTACGAATGTCATCCTCACAACAGCATACTGCCCTGGATCGCAAAGATTACCTTAGCTACACTGGTATTATAATTTTTTCCAACTAATCAATTGATAGCATAAATGGGTACAAGATGAAATTTTAGAAAATTTTTATAAAAATTTTTTTGAGTCGCTAAAAAATGGTAGGCACGTAATGATGTTACCGAAATTTTACTGAATACTAGCATTTTGGGAAAGGTTTTTATGTAAAAGTAGAAGGAATTAGCATTTTTTGGATTTTGTAATTATCAGTGTTTCTGGTAGTAAGAACCGGAATAAAAAATAGTAGCTAGAAAGTAAGATGCATTCACACGTTTCCCTCGGTCTATATTTCAGCACGAAGTTGTGCTACGAGCCACAACGTACCACAACAATCTACTACACAAGCTCGACATATTTTGCTGGGAGCTGATAGTCCAGCTGATGTTCACGGTGGTAGAGCCTCATTGGGGTCAATTATACGAGGTACCAAAGGACATTTATCCAGTATACTTGGTAGTGTCACACAGGTTTGTCACTTTCATCCATTCCTTTATGCATTTCTTGAACATTCACATTTTTACGATCATTCAATGCATTATCTTGAAATAATTCTTCAGACATTCAGCTCTCTCATATTAGTAATTCAGCAATTAAATAATCAGCAATTCTGTTAAATATTAAAAAGTTATCATTTCTATAATAAATGCATGCATAAATATCCCAGAGAGCTCCCCCGGAATGCTAGAATCGCGGAATCCCGGAATCCCGGAACTGTTTACTAGCACCAGTTGAATTATTGACAGTATCATCATCATCAGCTTGATGTCTCAAATAAATGTAAGATGTTCGTACCGGGGAGAGAAAGTGCACACAGCGGGGTGAAGTACTGCTGTCGGGAAGTGAGAGTTCAGGCAGACTGAAACAGTGAGAGAAAGAAAGAAAGCGGTAAGATAGTATAGTTGGTATATGTGTGCAAAATGTCAATCGATTACACAAATGGTTCTACTTTGAAAGGGTCCTTTGGTGGTAGTGGGTTTGTTGGTTGCTGATATCATATCACCGCGATATATTATGCTATAGTGTTAATGTGAGCTGATAAGGAAGATGAAAATAGCAGGTATAAGTGATAGAGACGAGACGAGTGAGAAAATGTATGTATCAGTATCAGTACTGTGTGAAGAACTTTTTGGGATAATATACCTGTAAGCTAGCTGCTATACGAGAAAATATTTTTGTGTAAGTTTAAATTTGTTAAAAATATGATTTACTTCGTGAAATTTACTAAAGAGAATAGAGAGAGAGAGAGAGAGGAAGACAGATGAAGAAAGGAATAGAGGGATAGGGTAAAGAGGAGTAGTAAAGTGATGTTTGTACGACAAAAGGAATGGACTTTAGAAAGGGAATGGAGAGAACATATACACATTAGTTGATATCTATCTTGATGATCTTTTGAACTGGTAGTACATATCACAAAGCAACTCATCACTGGTACCACCACCGTATATAGATAGATAGATAGATAGATAGATAGATAGATACTAACGTGTATCTCCACAGATTCCTCCAAAAATTAACCATCCTTCTTCTTCTTTTCTCAATTATACTTTCATGCTTTTTATGCTAAAATTTCTACTATCAGTCACATTTCATTTCATCCATTTTGTCTCGAAAAAAATCGACTCATTTACACATCAAATAATTGTGGTTGAAATTTTTTCATTCTTTAATTAAATGTTCAGTGCAGAAGTTTAGTGTTCATTAAGAACAAATATTACTGCTGGTTATGGCAATATTTTACATAATGGCTAATAGGGTCACTCTAATCAAATCAATATTTTACATAATGGC
>JARVGP010001327.1:0-17582 GCA_029876185.1 Mansonella ozzardi
CATTAATAGTGAAATCCTGTAGAAGTTTAGAAAGACTAATGAATTCACAAACAAAAAACAAACAAACAAGAATAATCCATTTGAATTACATTCCACTCCCTTCTCTTCAATTATTTTGAATAACTCTCAATTTAAGAATTCTGAAATGGAATTTAGATAATGGGGCCTTAAAGATTGAAACAGTTGATGGATGTATCCCACGAATGAAATGAAAATTATTTCCCAATGACAAACAACAAATCCGTGATAACATTAATGATATTCATAATTTATATTGTCAAATGAAAATGGAGGAATTTTATGATTAACATTGGAAATTCCTGTTCAACAATTGAAACTTCAAATAAGACTGATTTCTTTTCAAAGCAACAAATTAAAAATCACCATCACTTTTCATTCGGACATTAAAAGATAAAGAAAGTTAAAGTTCGAGATACAATTTTTCTTCAAAATGATGACACAAAATAAATCTCGTAATTAATATCAAAAATGGCGATTAGAGCATAGGAAAATAAACAACACCCATATCACAAAAAAAATATATCACAAAAAAACAATAAATTTTTGATCGCATCGTTCACCAGATTCTGAAAGTTGACACTGCAAACGCCAGTCAAGATATTGAAGAAATTGGATTAGGCGGAGGACCCATTTGTGAAAGAACTTTGTCCAGCCACTAAAACAAGATATATCATAGATTCTGGCGACAAAAACAGCGTTGTTTCCTGCTTGATTTCCCTAATTCAAATACAAATTTAACTTTTTAAATGCAAATTAGTCGAATTTAAATTTCAACACTCTTTAACACAGGACAAAATAAAAGGCATACCTGTAATGGGGCGTGGAGATGTATTTCGACCCAACATGGCGTAGATGTCACATCCTGCCTCTGGTATTCCGCACCCCAACCCTTTACAAACGACATGCGTATAATTGTCATATTCGTTAATTCATAAATTGCATCGAATGAACAACAACGTGTTGATTCCGCTAATAGCTGAAAACGGCGATGTATTTCAAAAAAAAAAAAAAAAATCGACAAATAAAAAATGATTATCTGAAAAGCTAAAGGAATTAAAACATATGAAAGATGAATTCTATTACATTTTTTGCATGAAGAAAAAATATTATGTTCTAAATCCTTCCTAAAAGAAACCTCTCTGAACTTCGACATATCAAAAATTTTCAAGGAAATTCCATTCGTTATTTTGCATACTGTTGTCGGATGAAAACTGTGAAAATAATTGCAGTTGCGCGATTGAATAAATATAGCACTTTCACTTTGGCATTCGGCAAAAAGCGTTCCTTGATTTGGAACATAAGTTAACTTTACTCCTGAAATTCACGAATGAAATAAAAACTTCCAAGCTTCCTGAAAAACTGTAAAATATACAAGAGAGACTGTAACAAGAACTTTTAAAGAATATTACGATGAAATAAAAACAATTTAAAATAGCAGCAGCCACATGGCATTTCTAGGACAAGAAATTTAACAGTTGTAAATCATAGAAAATCAACCTCTTCCAATACGTCGCCTAGTTGATTCGATTTGTTGATTTCTATTCACGTTGGACAAAAGACCAAGACATATTTTACTGGGATTTGAAGTTGGATCAGTAAAACCATCAATTTCAATGGTTGGAGATGAAACTTTATATTGTTCACCGACACGAGTATTCAGTTCGAAATAGCTGATCGTAGCCCAGAACTTCCCTTCTTCATATGGTACCTGAAATGAACTTTAAAAGCAATTAGCAACGATAAAAAGAATGCAGTAAAACAGCTTCAAGTTTTCTACTCAAGAATGCGAGAAAATTGAGTTAGCAACTTTTTTAACCATCTTAACATTATCCAGCCCACCTCTATCGTGTCAACATTGTTCGGAATGATTATATTTGTATCCATTTCATCGTCATGTTTTGACATCATCACCTGGAAACATCATCTTAACTCAACTACCTTGGAACCCTTTAATTATATACAAAAGTGAACAATCTTTTGAAAAATCTTACGCATTCTGAGTGAGGAAAATAAGCAAAGGATTATATATTTGTCGAATCTTCAGACACAATGTGCTTTTTCAGACAACTACTTAGCAGATCAATACGAAATAGAAACAATCATTCAAGACAGGACTACATGTTTGATCAGAAAAGAACAATTTGTGAAGCAAATTGTTTTAAGAAAAGAAATTTTCAATGTATATTTTGGAAAACGGAAAAAGCTGAGACGAACCGTATCACTGTAATGACTGAAGTCGATATTGCATGGCATTGATGAAGCCGATGGGCCTCTCTGGTATCTAGAAATACGTAACATTCGTGGTATAATATGTGGTGGTGGTTCAGTGTACCGTGGTACCAGAACCGGAGGCAAAATACCAGCACTTTCAACTCTTTCGTAATGATATGGATTGATACAGACATCCTTTTGACCTGATTCGTAACAGTAGCGACAGTCATCGCTTGCTTTCAGTTCATGATGCGATTGCAAATCTGGCCAACGATAAACACGGCAGTAAATCACATGAGGCAGTGCTTTTCGATGTGATATCTAAAAAAAAAAACGATCAAATATATCGAAAGACAAAGTACTACATAGCTCTTTTAAAAAAATGGAGAAACTAAATATTCTTTAGCTACAATTTCATAACAATATTTTCATATTACTCAAGAATATGTAAACATATCTTTCAGAAGAGAAACAAGAGACATGAGGCAGGCAAATTTAGAAAAAGTCTGGATTCGAAATTTTAAAACTTTTCATTTTTATTCCGAGCTATTCTGAAATCTCCCAAACAATTCTGCCATTTCGGTGCTATTCAACCGTTAAATTTCACATTCGGTGTGAAAACGTTCAAATTTTCAATCCAATTTTTTTCCAGAAAAGATGCAAAGAAGCAGAAGTGACGGACGGACCTGTAATCTTCCATCAAGTGAACGTGGTATGGTAACACACTCTGTTCGTTGACGTCCTTGACATTGCAAGGCCATTTCTAAATTTGCTAGTGCTTCCTTATTATGTTTTTGTAGCTTTTTCATCAAGCTGTCGATAGCTTTTTTGGACCAGCTCTCTTCTTCATCACCTGTAATTGATACACTCCTTGGCTATACAGAATTTCTAGCACTTCAACAAAAACAATGAATTTCAGAAATGATTGAAATCAACCTTGCTTCCATCCAAGACGTTTCGCTACAGCAGTACCACGTTGACCGAGCAAATTCTCAAACTTCATTCTTTGCTTATTACACCTAAAATCTGAGATAAAATTAGACCATTCAACTAGAATGATGCATATTTTCGACTAAATTATTTCTAAATTGATATAATAGAGAAAAAAAAGACAAAAATACTAATATTTGCTATGTTTGAAATAAAACAGAGAAAGTAAAGCACATATTTATGAACAGCAAGAAGGAATAAGTGATATGCTGAATACACTTTGTCCAAACGAGTTCATAGTTCAAACTGAAATTAGGGGTCAAAAGATGCAAAGAGTTCACAGTTGAAATTGAAATTAGGGGTCAAAAAATGCAAACGAGTTCACAATTCAAATTGAAATTAGGGGTCAAAAGATGCAAACGAGTTCACAGTTCAAATTGAAATTAGGGGTCAAAAGATTCAAGAGAGTTCACAGTTCAAACTGAAATTAGAGATCAAAAGATTCAAGAGAGCTCATAGTTGAAATTGAAACGAGGGGTCAAAAGATGCAAACGAGTTCACAGTTCAAACTGAAATTAGAGGTCAAAAGATTCAAGAGAGTTCATAGTTGAAATTGAAATTAGGGGTCAAAAGATGACCACTGTGTTAGATAGCGAGAGGATGAAAACAAGTCAAGCGTCCAAGCACACTAACCAATAGATTGTAAATAATGGCGTGGGACGTAACGTTGCAGATATGAAAAAATCCGATTGTGCTTAGTGTTACGTGTCTTCATTGTCCTATATTGCGATGATAATGCTATAAATTTCCCTTAGAGAATCCTATTTTAAGTGATTTTGAACATTACTGTACAGCTATTGCATTACTGTATTATTACTGTAATTATAGACAATCTTTAGTAGTAGAAATTAACTTTGAAAAAGTTATGTGATAATCGTTTGTTTATCAGTTCAAGTAATTTTTTCGTATTTCAGGAATAAATCTAAGTAATGATAACTTTGATTAGAATAATTGGATAAAATTGATATTCGATATTTGAAAAAGATTAATTCAAAAGTCAATCAATTGAAGGATAAGAAAGAAAATATCTATGAAGTTGTGTTAAAAAAAAACAATCCTTCGATAAATTATTTTGTTTTTAAAAATGAACGATCAGATAAACATTCGTATAAGAAATATATTTGTTTTTCAGGATAGTAAATAGTGTTGCTAATGGAAAAGAATAGCAATTGTGATGAGAGAGATATGAACAGAGTGTTAGGAAATAATTTTGAAACGAAGAAAAATGAAAATCTTGCCGAGAATGTAGGAGATGAAGTAACATTCAGTGATAAAGTAGGTGATTTTATAGTTTTGCTAATTAGCAGTGTTTTTTGAATTTCAATTCTTCACCTTAACACTTTCAAATCAACAACTCTTAATCTTAATTAAAAATATTATTTAAGTTAGAGTTTACATATTTTAACAATAGAAGAGTGTAAAGGAAAAAATGAAAATTTAAATCTCTCTCCACTTTATGTGTTTCAATTCGTCATGATTGATATAATTATAAAAGTTTCATTTTCATCTTAAATAGCACAAATTTTCAAAATGAAAAAAACGAATAATATGGATTGTATTGAAATTTCAGGTAATTCGTACAATTACTTCAATTAGTGGTAGTAGTGGATTATTATGCTCTGCTGATATGGATATTGTCGATCAGATCAATGCTTTATTTCCAACGGAACAATCATTATCACAGTTGGATTCAGTAATGCATTCTATCGAGGATGAAATCGTTGACTTAGATTGTCAACTAGCAAAACTTGTTGAAACACATGGAAAGGCTGGAGCTGAAGGAGATCAAGCTTTGCATGAGGTTAATTAATTTGCTGTTTCCAAACACTTATGCTGATTACGTGATATGGGTGAAAAAAGATAACTTTAAATAACTTTAAGTAACTTTAACTTTTTCCTTATTTTTAATTTCATTTAAATGTTTAGGCTCATGCAGCAATGAGAGACTTAGAAGAACGTGTGCGTGCTGTTTGCTTGAAGACACAATCCTCAGAAAGTGTTGTACAGGAAATGACTCGTGATATTAAGCAACTGGATGTTGCAAAACGAAATTTGATCTCATCCCTCAAAGCTCTTCATCATCTTCAAATTTTACTCACTGGCGTCTTTTCACTCGGTACTATTTGTTTGCACTTAATCTCTATAAAATTTCTATAATAAACAATCTCGAGAAATTTAGTTAGTTCGTTCTTATCACTGATAACAATTCAAGTCACTGAATTGAGAATGGGAACATCTGATAAAAGTTGGAATGGTAATTCTCATTTCTGTCTTCCATATTCTACATTTCAGAAAAATTTTATTTTTTCATATATTTCGCTATAAAGAAAGCAAATTTATCACAAAATAGCAGGGTGATTCAAGTATTATTTTTAAGAAAAGGGATAAGAGAAGAGAAACTACTTTTACTTTAGAATATCGGAAACTAGAATCATGCTACTGGCAAGTTTCAAAAAATTTGCAAAATGGGATAAAAATAAGTTTAAGATTATGATTTTCAATCCGTTAAATCTTAGAAAATCAGTGGTCTTCATTTTTCTTTCAAGGAAGTTTTACAATATGAACTAACTTAAAGAGACATGGATAGAACAGCATCAATATGGGGATATTGCTTCACAGTTACCGGCTGTTCTAAATGTCTTACAACTTTTTGGCCCTTATATGGATGTGAAACATATCAAAAATATTGCTGAACAGCTCCAACAATTAAAACAACGATTAGCCATTCAACTTGCTTCGGATTTGAAGCGTTCATTCCAGGTTTTTTGATTTGAAAATTCCTTCATTGTTATTTTCTCCTTAAATCAAAATTTTAATTCTTTTTTCCCAGAATAACAACGTTTTAATTAATATCTAGACAGGAATTTTGAATTCTTCGGTGACTGATATGTGCCGCGTTGCTTCATTGTTGGATCCATCGCTACGAGAGGATTTTTGCAAATGGTTTATAGATCATCAGCTATCAGAATATACCGTGTTATACGGTGAAAGTGAAAGTATCGGTTGGATTGATAAAATTGACTTAAGGTTGTTTCAAAATTTGGGTTTTAATAAATTTTCATATACTGATGGTATTCCATCGGACGTATATTCTTTTTGTAGGTATCGGTGGTTTGTGCAAAAATTGACAGAATTTGAGAAAACGAGTATGATGAAAGTGTTTCCTGTTGATTGGGATATGGGTCGACGTTTAACCTTAGGATTTTGTAATTTGACGAGGTATTCTTTTACATTGTGCTTTCCACTGGATTTTTCGAATTTTTGTAGTGTCTTAGAAAACAACATGACGAGTTCATCTAAATAAATGAAAATCAATTATTATGATTTCATAAAAGTGCTGCCTTCTATTCTTAATTCCTTTTACCACATAATTTATTAGGGAAGTGCTAGAACGAATGATGTCGAGACGTTGGTTGGAACTGGATTACAAAGTACTCGTGCACGCAATCAACCATACAGTAATGTTTGAAAACCTAATTTGCAAAAGGTTTCCGGCAAAGGAAGGTTATAACTTTGAAAAGGTATATTCTCTTTGATTCAAAAAATCTGATGTGAGCATTTTATTGGGAGATCATGTTAAAAGAAGAAAATCGTTAAACGAATTGGGAAGATAATGCTGTTTGCTAGCTATCAGATATCCTCATCGTGGGGAGTTAAATAGAACTGTTGAACTTTGGAATTATGACACTTCGTTGGAGACTTTCTCTGTCACTAGAAATGTTGTGATCATCGTGACGGTTTATATAACATAATAACGCATTTGTATAGGACATGATTAAGCATGAATTTAAAAAATTGCTTAATGACAACCAGTGTTTTTCTAGATTGATCATATCAAAAGAAAAAAGCATGGAAGGGCCAGAATAGTAAAATAAGGCCATAAGAATTGAAACTTTATTACCGCTATGACGTTGAAACTGAAGTGCCTAATGTTCATTTAGATTATTTGGCGAGCATTCGACAAGTACATGGATGTGTTTGTGGCAGCGCAAAAGAAGAATTTGGATAACTTTATAGAGGAATGCGTAATAAGGATCAGGAGTAATGCTGAACGGCCAACTCGTGAAACAGCGTCCCATGCATATCCTCTTCCATCATCAGCCGATATGTTTCTTTTGTTGAAAAAAATAATTGCTGAGTCAACAAAACTTACTTCTAATCCAAATTCTTTACTAAGGTTTGGAGTTATACGTTATTTATACAAGCTCCATTTAATCAGTCATTTGTATAATTTTCATTAGCACTATTTATAGAAGAAAATTCCATTTTGCCATTTCATGGTAAATGTCCCATCAATAGGAAAATTTTCTCTTATAATGTGACTAGAGTATAATGTGATAGAAGAGTATTATAATGTAACTTTTGAGAAGCAATTGCAAAATGATCAGCAAACGCAAAACTGATACGAAATTGTGTACTTAAGTTTTCATGTTGTGATACGTTAACGCGTTAAGGAATACCATGAATTTTGTTTTTTTTTTGATTTTATTTTGTACTTTTTTCCCATTGTTTAATGGCTGCAAGAAGTTCGGCAATAATTCGAAGGTCGAGAATTTAATACCTAAATTGCAGTGAAGTTAAAATAAAGTTTGGAACTTTCATTTTAGGAATCTCGTGGAAGTGCTGCGCAGCTGCCTGCGTGGTTATGCTCACAGTTGTTTAACAGCTTTTTTACCGTCCTTATCATCTACTCAGTTCTCATCCGCTTCAATTTTGCAAACTTTGATGAGGTTCATCTTCAATATTGTTTATTGTTTTTCTTCTGTTTTTATTCCTTCAATCTTTCTTTCTCGAAATTGTGAAATTATAATCTGATTAAATTCCAAAATAGAAAATTTTAGAGATGAAACTGCAGTTCGCTTAACAATTGATCAGCAGTTTTTTACCTGTTGTATACTTGCTACTGCTGATTGGTGCGCAGAAACAACACTACAGTTGCAAGAAAAACTAAAGCAACGAGTGCAGGTGGGTATGGGCTTTTTTAACTCACTGAAAAAAATGGAAAATATATATTTCCTTTTTGATTAAGCTATAATTTTCCGAAATTTACATTTATTAAGCATATAATGAACTATAGTGATAGAAAGGTAAAGAAATTGTTGTTTAAGAAAAACTATCCAGATGCTGATGTAATGAAAAAAGCAAGTTTCTTTTTTAGTGCATTGATCTGAATCAGGAAATGGAGCTGTTCTACAGCATATCAAACAGTGCGCTTTCTGTTTTGGTTCAGGATGTAGAATCCACTTGTGATTCTGCTTTGCAAGCAATGGCGAAAAAAAAGTGTTTTTTTTTTTTCACTCCTTTCATTTCTGTTTTTCTCTTTCAATGTTGAAGCTTAAATCTTCGGATTTTGTATCACGATGCTTTTGCTTGTCAACATCAGCTTATTTTAGAGGAATTCCTGATTGAATGCAAAAACTTCGATATAATCAAAAATTCTTTCAGTTGGAATAGTGTAGAGAATGTTGGTGACGAGTCACCATATGTTTCTTCAATACGAAGTCATCTGCGGTCGAGTGTACCACTAATAAGAGATTTTTTTGCTGACAGAAGAAAATATTTTGCACATTTTTGTTTGAAGCTTGCTACTCAGTTGGTCAATAAATTCTTGGGTGCGTTATTCAGGTAGACATTGAATGATCATGATACTGACTAGATTAATGGAAAGAATAATTTATGGAATGCAATTGAAGTTAGAAAATTTTGGTTAAAATGTAAGATATAGCATTAATACATTGCATCGACAAGTTCTTTCACATGATAGCCATCCGTTCAATAAAATACAACCATTATGCTGATTAATTTTAACTTCTATACCACTAAAATGTTTGATTTTTTGCATTGTTCGTAAAAAATTAATGCAACCGTTGTAAGTTATCTTGACATGTATTAATGTAAGACATAATAAGAGAAGACGAGAAGTCTGATGAGCCAGAAATGGAATCTTACTTTAATTTTCATTACTTACTGATTATTTGTTGTACAATATGCTTAAAATTTAGATGTCGACCGGTAGGTGTGACAGGTGCCGAACAGTTGCTTTTGGATGCACACTCACTGAAGATCTTTTTATTATCTATGCCAACGATTGAATCATCCATTAAAACGAAACCGCCGACAATGTATACAAATGTCGTAGTAAAAACTATGACGAAAGTAGAGATGATACTCAAAGTATGTTTTTATGTTCAGAGAATTCTCATCTTTTTTCAGAGGAGCTGTAAGTTACCGAACGGAAGTAAGTAGTAAAAAATATATTAAGCAAGAATGGCAGAAAAATTAACTAACGAATTAAGTATTGACTTCGAAAAATTTCTCTTATATGGTTTAACTTCAAAAATCTCAGGTTGTTATGTCGGAAATAAATTCACACGAAGAATTTGTAATGGCATATGTGCGACTGCTACCTGATTCGGATTCTTCGGAGTTACAGAAAGTTCTGGAAATGAAGGCATTAAGACGTCAGGAACAGACAAGTATTATACAGCTCTACAAATCTCGTGTCGAAGGACGAACTGCTATAGACCGCCGTTAGTTTTGCTGTTTATTTTGGTGTTGTTGAATTCGAAAAGAAAGTAATGTGGTCCATGAGAATATTTCAGTATGAAGATTTCTGACAAATTTTTTGAAACGAGTAAAGTTTTGGCTAGTGTCAATTTTTTTTCAATATTTTGATGTTCGGAAGAACAAATAGGACTTTATATGGCTTTATATTCCATTGAACAAAGGTATCGATGAGGATGGCTAGTTGTTTAAGAGTTAGAAATGAAAATTCTTTGTCATTCTATGTCCTTGTAGGAATAGACTTTCCATGAGAAATATAGAGAAGAATGCTTTGAGAAGTAACAGAAAAACAAGTGAGGAAGATTGCCATACAAGTTTTATCAAATTTTTAATTTTTTGAATGGAAAGTTCATTATAAAATAATATTTGCATTAAATTTTATACAATTTCAGTAGACGCACAGTCGTCGATGATCTCATCTTTAGAAAGTGCCGGCGATTCGAGTATGAGAAGATTGGAGCAGCTTGTAAAGAAAAAAATTTAATATGCGAAGTAATGAATTGATCATGTAGAAAAGTGATAAAAATAATTGATGTTGTTAATAAATTATTCATTTATGGGAGCATATATTTAATGAAATTCATTAATAAAAAAATGGCATGTATAAATTGAATGAAACAAAATGCACTCCATCCTTGAATTAAATTTTAAATCGAATAAATCCGATTAATACAAAACAAGAGATGAGATAGAAAGTGCTAGCTATCCTGATTTCTTCGTGTTACGTAGATTTTTCAAATTAAAAAATAAACAAAAACAAAAAAAAAAAAACAATTTTTCAAATTGTTTTGGCGGGAAAGTTGATGAAATTGGTGAAAAAAGGATGATGATAAAAAGTTATAGTTAAAGTCTTAAGTGAACAAAATTGAAATGAGGATTGAGTAATAGTATACATTTTATGTAAGGACGAATTTTGAATTATTGAAGTGGAAATTCTATGATACGTTCACCTGGTTTGTTTTGATATCGTTCACCTGATTCACCTGATAAACGATCTGTTTTGAAGAGAGAAAGAAAACTAAGAATCATTTTCTTAGGATCAAATTCATAAGTTTGATTTTAATTTTTGCAAAAATAAGAATTAATTAAAAATGATATTTCCAGTGTTGCACTTAAGAAACATAGAGAATATAGGGCTTTATCAATGTCTGTCTACGATTAATTGATGCGCAAAATGTTATCAGAAATTTGATGATATCAAAGATGATATTTTAGTAAAAATTTCATTTTCATGGATCTTACAATTATTGATCGAATTAGAAAATCAATATGAGGAAATATTAGTTCTAGAATAGATGATGAAAAATCTTAAGAAACTTCGAGCAATCTATTGTTCAAATGAATTTTCAACGAATAATGAGTATGTCGATTATTTGGCTGCTTTAGCTGTTAATTTATGGGCTCTGGAGTTTACCATTGATTAGCTTAAGTTGACTTAAATTTAAATTTAGCTTAAGTTAGACTTGCTTTAGCTTAAGTTTCGCTTCAAATTATTTCGCAGAATTTATCTCATTTGAATCTTAAATTTGACAAACACTTTTCCTATTTCAGTTAAGTGCAAGGGAAAAGAAATAAAGAAGATGTCGGAACGCTTTTCAACTAAACTATCGTTTGAATTGCCACTTTTCCTTGCTTATGTCACAGGTCAAATATTTTTCTCTCATTGAGTAAGCATTGTAGATGAATCCGATCTTCAGGATTCTGGTGACGATATTTTCCTATTTTTAATTTTTAAAATTTTAAAAGAATTGAGAGAATCTACTACTTAGAACTATCAAGATTTAAAGATTTGCAAATTTAGGCAATGATGCATGTGATGTTTTATTGGAGCTAGAAAAACAATATGATGTAAAATTTATAATAGATGAAGATTCGGTTCGTGTGGAAGGTCTAAACAATCATAATTTAAAGCTCATCAAAGATGCACTTTCTAAAGCTTGGAAGATGGATAATTTTCAGCGGTTATTGAACTTTTTCATTATTTAATAGTTAACATAATTTAACGATTGAAATGATGTTACTTTTTTCCAGAAATTATTGATCATTGATGATATATAAAACTTAAAAAATGAAAGGTTTGCAACATAACTACAATACGAATGTTAAGATTTGTATTAGTTGGTTTTATTATTATTTTTAAAGTCTATAATAAACACTGATCATCATGTTTGATTTCGTGTTTTTCTTTGAATTTTCTTGTTTTTGAAGTATTTCAGTGCTATAGAAATTTGTGAATTAACTGCTAAATCAGACTATCAATTTCTGTTTGAAGTATCACCTTCGGAGGCTGCTCTTCTACAACTTAATGCTAAAACTCTTCTACATCGAACGGGAGTACTGCAGTTGAAAGTATGTTTTTGAATAAGAGCGCGAAGAAGTTATCATTTCTAATAATCTATTTTTGCAGACAGATAATGGTCGAGTTTGTATTTTTGGGAACGGAGCTTCAGTTTGTGATGTTTACGATACGATAGTTTCGATTCTTCGCAAATCATCTCTTACGAACAGTAAGTTTAGATCTCCATGGTTTGTTTTCATATATAAATGGATGAGGAAAGAATATATAATGACATTTAACTTGTTGAGATTACATTCAGTATTCAACTTATTTTTTTGTTGCAAATTTGTTGTGTTTGTATCTGTTGTGCTTTCATCATTCATCAATTGTGAAATTAAAAAAAAATTCTTCCCTTCAAATTCCCGATCATTACATGTTCTCTAAATAATTTTATGATAATATTTTCAGACAGCGCTTTGCAAGACTTTAATGAAAAACCATGCGTTCTTTTAATGGATGTTCCGAGTACAATCGCACAGTTCGTATTTTTAAACGATAAGAGAAGTGTAAATGCTTTGGAACGTTCATCCCGGTGCATTGTTGAACCAAATTTCCAGGATATTGACGCAGTTGGTAACACAAAGATTGATATAATCACCAAAGATGTATGTTTTAATTTATTTTAGATTTTCATATTTATATTGGTTTTTAGAAATTAAACAGATACACATTTTATTTAGCTTTTGTTTAATCTTTATCTCACTAAATTCACTACAATTCAGTGGATTTTCATATCTTTTACAAGCGTGTGTAATGAAAGTGATAGGTCAGAAAGGAAAAGAAATAATAAAAACAATTGGACAACATGAAGAGATAGAAGCGTAAATGAGCTTAACAAGCTAATTACAGCTCGCTAATGCATTAGCTGCAAAGACAGCACTGATGGAACTAATTGAAAGTCATGTTGGGAAAATTCGTAGATGGCCAACTCCAGTAACAATTTGCTGCGGTTCGCGTGTCTCACGAACAATCCCGGAAATATCTTGTCGCAAATGTATATTTTCTGTTCTTTTGAAATGTTATCTCGGATTTGAAATGAATTCATTTATTATACCTCTTCAGTAATTTACGGATGCTTTCTAGTGGATGAATGCGAAGCTGCGCTATGCAGTCCAACACACAAAAGCTTGACTTTTAGCGTGCCTTCTTCTGAAGCATCACGTCTAATTGGAACTCGAGGAGTAAATAAGAGAAGAATTGAGGAGCGCACAAAGTGCTCCATTTCGGTTTCATATTTTACAGAATTTAAAAAATCTTGGATCGTCTTCAGTACTTTTCGTTTTTTTTCATCAGTGCAAGGATTAGAACACTTAATACTGGAACTATTAAAAGGAAAACACAGAATCCTTTGCGTCACGTAATTAAAAATAATGCGCCGATATAATGACTAATTGTAGTTGCATACAGAGGCGAAGCATGACGGTGAATTTCCTGTAGAAATTATATGTCAGAATGTGAAAGAATGCGAAGCTGCTCAAGCTTATATTCAAAATTTTCTGAAAGAAACACCCGGAAAGAATAAAAACATGGTTCGCACCAATTTATCGGATGAAACGCAACTATCTAAACGTTTTAATTTTGAACTGGAACCGTCGCAGATGAGCACGCTGTCTCCTACTTCCATAAAGCAAGTAACTGTTTTTTTATACTTTAATGAACATTGTGGTACCCGTGAACAGCAAATACAAGATTTTCTAATTGCCCATCTTTATTGCTTTCTAGGCTTTTATGCAACTCAAGTACAAAAAGCCACCACGAAAAGTGATGTCGAGGAAAATTTTCAGTGACAGTGAACTTTAATATAATTCTCGCTCACATATTATGGCTTAGCGAAGAGTAATTTTGATAAAAATATGGCGTCTGTGAAAAATGAAATTAAAATAATATCTTGTTTATTTTGCTTTCCACTATCAAAAATTACCGATTTATTTTCTCACTTCTTCATCTGATAATCTTTTGCAATTAATTTGATATTATGATTGCTTAGAGGAGATTTGCTGTTTCTTGTCGTAAAAAGCTATTTCTGTTGTTTCAATTATGAATTAAAAATCATGTAATATATATATATATATATTTATACCATTGTTGTTAAATGTAGACTATAATGAATAAATGGACATTTTGATCATGCTTGAGATAATCACATAGTAACGGTAACTGTAACAATCTTACTGTTATCAATTGGCACAAACAAAATTTACATATTTGCATGTATTGAATTAAATGAAGTCAATTTTTAGAGTTAAATGTGATTTAAAATCGAATTTCAACTATTAAGTTATTGTTTGCATTTTTGTAACTAACGTGCGGCGTGACCGAAAGAGGGATGACGTCGCAATATTTTGCACCAAGCGGTGGCGGTGGTGGCGGTGTTGCACCAGGGACTGTATCCGCATATTTCGCAGCACCAGGGGCGAGGCCTGGTGTTGGTGGTGGAGGTGGTGCTATGAGTTTTGGGGGTGGAGGTGCTGGTGGTACAACGTCCGCTTATTTCGCTGCACCAGGAGCACCAGCAGCAGGAGCTGGATGTGTTTCGGCATATTTCTCACCGACTGCACCTGGAGGTATAGGAGGAGGAGGAGTAGGCTCACCAATAGGTATGTTTTTCTTGTTAAAGTTTGAAAGTTCAGATTAAAATACCGATATTTCTTGAGAAAATGAAAAATACTTGGTTGCATTTGTTCATTTGTTCAGTTACAGCAAAACAGTTCGTGATTTTGAAAGAAATTTTTTCTTGAAAGCAAATGAAAAAAAGTACATAATATAGTGAAAGCATATCTAATGGGAAATAATGATAATATGCCATTTATTAATATTAAATGTTTAGTTTATTCAAACTGGTTTTTTGAAATGAAAAAATCAAAAATAGCTTGCAATATATATTGGCAATCGAAAGAAATCATAAGATTATTTCAGTATTAGTATAGTTCCAAATCTTTTTTTAGTCAGCTAAAAATATACTATCGCATTAAGAACAGGAAAACAGAAATTCGAAACGCGAATTTTTATTTCTGCACTGCAGAATGTCTTACTTTTGAAATCATCTAGCTAATAAGTTGGCAAATAAGATGCTAATAAATTGATGAACAAGCATAGGATATGGATATAAGTGGAACGTTTGCAGCCCTACACATATAATCTGGAAGTTCCATATGTGGATATTTGATGTTGTTTCTGCCTGAGATATATATTTGAATTGTATACTTGAATAAATACTGATAGCATTCAAAAAAATATCTATTAAGATAATCGATAATAGTAAAATACTTCATTGAATTTTGAAAATAGCTGTTGACCCGACAAGAACTGCGATTGGAGCCGTTGATCCGACGAAAACTGCTATCGGTGCTGTTGATCCAACAAAAACTGCTATCGGTGCCGTGGATCCTACTAAAACTGCTATTGGTGCTGTGGACCCAACAAGAACTGCTATTGGTGCTGTGGATCCTACCAGAACAGCTATTGGTGCGGTAGACCCGACCAAGACTGCTATCGGAGCGCCAGTTGACTTATCAAAGACTGCTATTGGAGCTCCGTCGGGTAATAAAACAATCAAATTAAACTTAATTTCAAAAAAAGTTCTGAAAGTTTTTAAAGACCTAAATAATTTTATGAAATGAAATTGAATATCTATTTGAAATAATATGTTAATAAATACTTCAAAAAGTGCACATGTTTAAAAATAGCAAAATTTCAGCGCCAGCAGGAGGGGGGTACTCGCCAACAGCGCCAGGTGGCGGTGGAGCTACGTCTGCTTACTTTGGTGTTGGTGGAGGTTCTTGTTTGTTATTATATTTGGATGAATTTCACATTTTTGAATTCTGTATTTTTTATCTGCAGTTACAATGACAAGCCTAAATTTTTAAAATTTCCAGCTAAAAAATTATTTTATGAAGTAATTTTTTATGTTTACAGGTGGTGGTGGTGGGTACACTTCCGCCTACTTCGGCGTTGGTGGTGGTGGCGGAGGCGGCGGCGGCGGTGCTCCGCCAGTCGGTGGCGGTGGCCCTGCAGGCCCAGGTGGCGCTGTATCGGCATACTTTGCACCATCTGGTAGCGGAGGTGGTGCTGCACCAGGGGCCACTTCAGCCTATTTCTCTGTTCGATAAAGTATTTATCAAATGTTCACAGGGATTATACTGTGTCGCAATGAATATAGCTGTCATTCTAATCACAATTATATGATTTTCATTCAGGAAAAAATGCTTCTGTCCTTCCTAATTTCGAAGACTTCTCTAATTAAGAAGGTATCTACGTCTACTTCTGTAAGCATGGCCGCATCATAAACACATGTATATCGCAAATATGCTAGCTTTCCGCTCATATTACAGTTCTATTACATATGTATGGAGAGTTTGCGGAAAGAATAAAACATCCTTAACATTGTTTTAAAACATCCTTAATATTGATTGTTTGAACGAAAATCATCAGGATTATATAATATACGAGTAGTGGGTAAACTATTTGCCCCAATATTCCTGAGCTAAGCTCATGATTCCAACCATTCAGTCGAACGAAATGCTAACTCTAAAAAGTTTGATAACCTTAAGAACGCAACAGCAAATGGTCCAAAGACCTATAGTAAGTAAGGCTTTATACGAAAAAAAACCCAAGCTAATTTCTCCATGTATTTTTTTTCATGCGAGTTATTTTGTAGTCTTTCGAAAAAAGAATGAACTGTTTCTGAAAGATCCCTAAAAAAAAAAACAAAAAATAGGAAATTTGGCAGGAAACGTGCCCTCTCATTATTGTCGCGTAAAAAAACTGTACAATAACTTGGAGTGCAATAAATTGATTTTTGTAAGATTGTAAAATCTGTAAAATATAAAACATGTAAAGCTGCACTGCGAACAAAATCAACGATATTTAATAGAATATGGAAAGCAGTAAAAAATGCTTAATAATGCATTTCTTCATGAACGATGATTCTTTTTGGAAGTTATAATAGCAAAAAGAATTGAGAAAATGGGATGAACATGAAAATTAAAAGTTAAACTGAATGTTTCTTACATAGTTAAGATGAAAATAATCAGATGAAAGTGATAAGATGAAAGTAATTATATGCAAGTGATAAGATGGAAATAATTATATGAGAGTGATAAGATGAAAGTAATTAGATGTAAGTGATAAGATGAAAATAATTAGATGAAAGTGATAAGATGAAAGTAATTAAATGCAATGATAAGATGAAAATAATTAGATGCAAGTGGTAAGATGAAAACAATGAGATGCATGGAAAATGAATAAGATTTGAATAAAGTATAAAATCTGTACAGCAACAAAGAACATATTCACATAAAAATATGTGCTAACAAAAAAAAAAAAAAAAAAATGGAGTAAAAAAATAAAAAAAATATTTAAAAAAATATTTAAAATCCTGGTTTTTTTTTTTTTAAAAGATAAAATTATTCACCAAAAATATACTGAAAATGAAAAATTTGCAAAAAAAAAAAAAGAA
>JARVGP010001328.1:0-17881 GCA_029876185.1 Mansonella ozzardi
TTTTTTTTTTTTTTTTTTTTTTTTTTTTTTTTTTTTTTTTTTTTTTATTTTTTTCAAAAAAAAAAAAAAAAAAAAAAAGAACCAAATTAATCCAAAATGAATCTGGAATGCTACCATTCATATCACTAAATGAAAATATCATTTTAATATCCATAAATGATTAATTAGGCTTTTTGTGGAATGAACAAATAAAGTGTGCAAAATTTTCTAATGAATCAATCAATACCTACCTCAAAGATAAGACTACATTTTTGTGTATCCATTGGAAAATTTGTTAGATCAAGTTGACATGGTCCTTCTAAGCTAATCCTGAAATTTGTTCATTCATTATTGTTTAGATCATAGATGTTTAATTTAGTTCATTTATCATCATAAATCAAAATTTTGCGCATAATTTTACTTTCAGACAAAATTTTATCAAAAGCAAATAGCAAAAATTGTTCACTGCTTAATTAAATTGAAATGATGCTTACAGTTTTTTTTTGATTAAAATTTAATTACTTTAATTTGTTTTTTCTTCTCCCTAACATTTTTATTTCTTGCACAAATTTGATACTTTATCGAAAAGCATGTGAAAAATTTCGTTTTCTTTTTCACTAAAACAATCCTTTAATACGAACTAATTTTTTTTCCTATGATATCCTGATAGAGGTGATTTTTTATGGAAATTCATGAAAACATTAAATTTTCGAGATTTAATTAAATATTGGAAATATATTTTTAAAAAAACCAGTTCTTATCTCTTTTAAATAATTAATAAAAAATTTTTTTTTCAAGTTTGATTTTTTTGGACTCATTTAAAAAATATTTCAATGAAATAGATATTGAAATTTAATTTGCAATGAAAATTGTATTATTTAAATGAATTTACTAATTATTAGAGAGAAAAAAAATTTTGATAAAATCTATACCTGTAATTAAGCCATACTGTTCCATTAGGAAAGATTAGGAGAAGAATGTTTTGTGATGGTGATGAGTGTATTGTGACTTGTTTACTGTTAACAATGCAAACATTTGGCGTCCATAAATTGGATAATTTATGATGACCAGCTAATGATAAATTCGTCAAACAATAATTTAAATGCTAAAATTAACAACGAAATGTTATAGAAAAATTTTTTTTTCTTGTTCTGGATAATAAGCGCTCTTGATTCCAATTAATCAATATGCTAAAAGATAATTACAGATAATTATTTATGTTAATTGTATTCATGATCGATTATGGTAATTAAAGATATTATATATTACATGATCACCATATTGAGAAAATTGATTTAGGTATTTTTTGGTATTCTTTTAATACAAATAAATTATACTCTAGTTAAGCTAGACTATTGCTTTCTGAATTAGAAATATAAAAAAAAATATATATTAGACAAAATAAAAAAAAAAAGAAGAATTACCCTAAAATCAAGTCGTTGATCATGCCATATTTGACTAAACCATATATCTGCTTTGAAACTACTTGTTATTTCACTGATTTCTGTGATACTTTGTACAGTTACTTCAACAATTACTTCAACTGAATTATCCGTTGGTAAGATATTCTTGTCGTATGCTTGCTCATCGAATAAACCCTATATGTAAATTTGTATATATTTTTTAAACTTAAAATTTAAAAATACAAATATAGAAATAATATATAGGGGAAGAGGAAAAAAGACAATTAAGATAATCAAGGATTAGTGTAATTAGCTTTAATTATTGTGGTTTCATTTAATTAAAATAATTTACTAAAAATTAAGATAATTAAAAATTAGTGCAGTTAGCTTTAACTAATATGATTTCATTTAATTCATATAATGTACTGTTTTCTTTTTTTTTTTTTTTTTTTTGAATATTTCTCAAATTTATTTATTCTTGCAAAAGTAATAATTCTCTCAATTATCATACTTTCTGAGTTTTTTTCTTTTTGATAAATAAACTGTGATTTTTTTTTTTATAGACGATATGCAATAAAAAATTTCCCGTGAAAAACGAGTTCTATTTTGTTTCAAAAATATTCGAATAGAAAAAAATAAGAGGAACATATGTCATGTAGAAAATTAAAGATCGCTAAAAAGAAGAATGATATGTTATGCAGCAAATTAAACATCACTAAAAAGTAAGAGGAATATACGTAGTAAATTAAAGATTATTGAAAAGTAAGAGAAATGTGGGAAAAAACGTCTAAAAAGGTAATAACTTACTTCTTTTTTTTTCTTTTCCTTTTTTTTTTTGTTAACTCAATTTTTCCGTTTTATTAAATTGTGGGAAATTTTTTTTCCATATCTTAAATCATATTACATTTATCTATATTGTATAGTTTATTTATGGTAGATGTGAGGAGGAATCAGTATTTTTGGAATTTGAAATTTTTTTGTTCAAATGTTCAAGAAATTGTTGTGAAATAATTATTTGATAATTTAAAGATATCAGTAGTAAGCTATGAAATAACTGATAACCTAAATTTAATCAATATTTATATAAAATACAAAAGAGCATAGAATGTATTAAGGTGTATGAAAGTACCATATTGACAGATATATTTAGTATTAATTAAAAAAAGTACTAAATTAAGAGGTATGTTTGGTACTAATTACTTGTTAAACTTGAATTAATGAAAATACTAAATTAAGGAGGTATATTTGGTATTAATTAAAAAAAAGAAAAGAAAAATGAAATAGTTTATCGATTTATTTCTCATTCCTAAATTTAAATAAGTTTAATTTTTTTTTTGCAAAAAATTTTAATAGTTTAAATGAAACTAATCATTCTCAACTAATATAAAAAAAAGCGAGAGGAGGAGAGAACAAGAGAGAGAGAGAGAGAGAGAGAGAGGGAAAGAGAGATTTTGTATCATTAAATTTGAAATTTATTTGAGGGAAAAGAAGAATAACAATTAATTAGGTGAAGAGAATAATTGGCGCATTTTTTTAATGTACAAATTTTTGTAAATGCAATAAATGATTGTTTTAATTATCATGATTATTACAGATGATTAATAATCATTCTCTTCAGGCTATATATACGAAATTTATCAGTTCTTCAAAAAAGTTAATGAATGATTGAATGAGAGTGACAGAGAAGAAGAGAGAGATACAGAGATAAATGTAAAATGAAATGTTTGTTACCTGTAGTAATTTTTTTGATCGAAATTTATTTTTATTATTTCTTCAAAAAAGTTACTGAGTTTTGATTGGATGAGATTGACGGAGAAAGAGAGAGAGAGAGGGATAGAGAGAAAGGAGGAGAGAGGAGAGAATAAAATAAATGTAAAGTTGTTACTAGTTTCTGCACTAATTTTTCTGATTAAAATTTATTTTTATCAATTCTTTAAAAAAAAGTTAATGAGAGTGGCGCAGAGAGAGAGAGAGAGAGAGAGAGGAAGAATAAAATAAATGTAAAATGATATATGTTACCTGTACTAATTTTTTCCGTAATTCTCCACTAACAGGAATACATGATGATTTCGAATGTTCGAGAGTCTGTTGATTTTGTTTACTTTCTTTTCCTGAAAATTAATTTTCCACAATTACAATTGGATATAATATTTAATTACGCGTTATTGATTAATGTTCAAAAAAAAAAAAAAAATTACTTCGAATTTTTGCATTTATTAATTAATAAATAGCTTTGCTTATTTTTGAAATAGAAATATATTTGGAAAAAGAAAAAAAAGAACTTTAAAAAGAATATTTTTTAAAAGAAAAAAATTTGTAATTCATTTCATTTATGATTTAAATCAATAAATCTATTGAAATGCATTACACAAATTCAATCGCATGCAAAAATTATTGCTTAATTAATATACTTATATAAAAAGAAGAAAGTTTAATTAGTTGGCTTTCGTTTCTTAACAGAAAAACACTTAAGTTTTTAGTGCTTACTATTGCTGATCAATACTTATTTTTGAAATAGAAATATATTTAGAAAAAGAAAAAAAAGGAAAAAAAAACTTTAAAGAGAATATTTAAAACAAAAAAATTTGTAATTCATTTCATTTATGATTTAAATCAATTTGTAATTTATTTCATTTATGATTTAAATCAATTTGTAATTCAATTCATTTATGATTTAAATCAATTTGTAATTCATTTCATTTATGATTTAAATCAATAAATTTATTGAAATGCATTACACAATTCAATTGCGTGCAAAATAAAATTTTAAAGTATCCTTTAGCTATTGCTTAATTAATATACTTATATAAAAAGAAGAAAGAAGTTTAATTAGTTGGCTTTCTTTTCTTAAGAGAAAAACATTTAAGTCTTTAGTGCTTACTATTGTTGATCAAAATAAATTGCCAAAGTTGTGTAAATGAAATTAAAACGAAAGTGTTTTCTTTTTGTATATTAAATTAAAATGTAATTTAATTGTATAACAGTGAAACATCATTTACCGTTGCTGTTCAATTTCTGCTCTTCAATAATATCTGTTAGATGATTGGTTTGTTCAGGTGATAGTTCGGGTAAAAGTAGCACAATATGAGCAAGATATGGAATAATCATTATTCTAATTGTTGCCAATAAAATTCTTACCTTGAATTAGTAGTAAGCAAGTAGTAGATTAGTTAGTATTAAGTAGTAATAGTAGTAGAAAGGTTATTTTAAATTAGTAGCAGTAGTAGGTAATTAATAATAATTAGTGGTAGTACGTACATTTTTATAATAAATTTCCCTGTAATTACACAATAATTTAAACTGTGGCAAAAAATTCTAACAAGTATTTGCACACAGTTGTATATTTTAATAAAAAAAAAAAAAACTTTCCAGAAAAAAACGATTAAGCTTTGTTAATTTAGTAATTTCTTTTTTTTGTTTTGTTTTTTAACTTTTCAAAGTAAAATTTAACAATAAAGAAACAATAAGCTAATAGCCAGGTAATGCTATAATACTTTATTAATTAGTGCAAATAATTGGTAATGTTAATACTTTATTAATTAATACAAGTTGGTAATGACGCTAAAACTTTACCAATTAATACAAATGATTTAGGCAAAAAGAATAGAAAGGAAGATTTTCCATGGTTCATTAAATTTATGTATTTATATTTGAAATTAGTTTGTAATTTGAAGTGAATGAATAAGAATTTTTTAAAAAAGAACCAGCAATTTTTGTCGATTCAAAAATCTTTTAGTCTCTCAAATTTCGTTCAATTTTTTTTTTTTTTTACCTTCTGTTATTAATAATCTAAAATAATTTTCATTCTTTGTCTTTCTTACTTTCTTTTTTCGTTCCTTTCTTTCTATTCTTCTCTCTTTTTTCAAATTTTTCCAATACAGAAAAAAAGAAAAACTTAAAAAAATAATTATTTGCTTAATTTCCATTTATTTGGTTCATCATTACTAAATTTCTACTATACACATATATGTGTTTAAATTTTTAAATTCAAGTTACAATCATTTCGTATTAATTTTATAATTCAAAAATTTTTCTACGAGATATTACGAAATATTTTATTAAGTAAAAAATTTATTAAGAGGTGGAAAAAAAAGCTGTGAAGTTACCATTAGATGTATTCAGAAATTTTTTCGCTGTTTTGTTGTCAGAGATTAAATTAAATTTATTTTATCAAATTACTGTACATTAAATTAATAAAAGGATACTTCTAGATTACAGCAATAAATTAATAAAAGAATATTGTTAAAATACAATATTAAATTAATAAAAGAATGCTTTCAAATTATAATAAAGCAATACTTTTGATTTTTTATTACAATTTAACACACTTGTCGTATTTAAATTATTGAACATTTACCGTATTCATATTATAATTTGATAATCATTATATTAAATATTTAACAAAAAGAAAGTTATGATTAATTTATCCAATTGGGATTGATCTATTTGAATAAGTAGATAAATACTTATAAAGATGAAAACTAATGGCCAAGAAATGGCCAGAAATATTTGGCCTAAGTCTAGCACCTGCTGAATGCAGCTAGTAGTACAGACTGTTGAAATAATGTTATCATTTGAGAAAAAGTGATGTGTTATGTATGTTTCAGATATATGCATACATAAATATGAAAGACATACACACATACAAATGCATAAATCTTACATACTCGTACATACATAGAGGCATACATACACACATACACACACCACATACACACACACACACACAGACACACAGACATTTTTCTTTTTGACAATAGCTATAAGTAATAAGTAATGTTTAGTGTTCCATACATACACATATATTAAAGACACTGACGAACAATTACATACATTTTTTTGACAGCAACTGTAAATGACAGGTGTCATTGAAATATCTTTCAGTGGATTGATGTTTGTATTCCAAAATGACAAACTTTTTCTGCATTTATTATTATTTTTCTAAATTTCATTTCATATGCATAACTTTTTTTTTGAATTAAAGCCAATAAAATGTATTAATTTTATATTACTGAGAAATGATTTGATGTGAAATATGGACAATTTTTTTATACAGAAATGTTAACAAGCTTGAATTTAGATGACCATATATCGTGATTGTTTCATATATTTAGATTACTGTAGTGTACTGTAATGATATCATTTGTATATAAATCTGTTAGCTAGATAGCTAAATTCGTGTGAGAACATAGAATTAGTAATGTGAGGAATATAAAACTTTTCGTCGATCAAATCATCGATTATTTGATTTGTTAAGTTAATGTACCAATAACTTTCCTGACTAAATCAACGATTATTTGTTAAATTAGTGAGAGAATGTTGTCATCATCATAAAATTGGAAAATTATTGGAAAAAAAATTTTTTTTTTTGAACTGTTTATTTTAAATAATCCCTCAAAAAAAAAAAAAAAAAAGAACACAAATGATAAGTGATCACTAGGAATTGCAAATATCGATTAAGAATTGATTGATTGATCAGTATAAGGATCGATTGATTAAATTTAATTGATTCCCCGCTTAAAATGAAATTTCCATTTAATAAATAATATCAAAAAAAAAAAAAAAAGCAAAAAGAATGAAACAAAAATGATGAATGATACGACACTTGAAGTAGAAAAAAAGACTATCGAAATTCTGAAAATGAGAAAAAGCAATGATGCCAAAACATTTAATGGAAGAAATCAAAACAAGTGGTAAGTGTATTATTAATAGTAATTTTTCTTTGAACATTTCATAAATGTAATTTCTAATCTAATTAATTAGTAGTAATTTATTCACCAAAATGTTTATAATTAATTAATTTATCATACGAAGATAAAAGCATGCACTCTTTTTGTCTTTCTTTCTTTCAATCAATAATATTTTGTCAGTAAATTTAATATCAGTACAGCAATCCAAGTTGCTTAATTAATTCTTTTTCTTTGCATTACTAATTTTCTTTTACATTTTAATTTTTCTTAAAATTATTTTAAATAATTTAGAAAAATAAAATTTATATATGTCTAGTTAAAATTGAATATGGAAAGTTAATATGGTAAAAAAAGAGAAAAAAGGAAATATTTGAAATAACATAGTTTTTTTTTGAAATTGCTTTTTAAATTTCAGTTCTATTCACCTCTTTCTCTCTCTCTCTCTCTCTCTCTCCTTCTTTCTCTTTTTTCCTTTTTTTTTGTGTGTAAGAAGTGTTTAAATTGATAATGAAGTTGTGAATTAAATGAAATTTAAATTGTCATCATCATTAATTGCTGCATGTAGCAGCAGCACTACTGGCTAAATATTTTGTTGAACATTTTTGAAGTCAAAATGGGAAATTGAATAATGTCTTAAATTGATTGGATATATATGCTAGACTTGGAGAAAAAAAATCCGGAAAAACAGTTTATAAAATTCCGGAAAAATATTTTCATGTAGCAAAAATACATGCATAAAAATATACATTTACGAATATATTGATTAGATAAACATATCAAATGAGGTCGTAAGAAGAGCAAATCAATTTTGGACGTATTTTGGACAAATCTAACAAAATTCCGGAAAAAACCTGGAGAAACGGTTTATAAAATTCCAGAAAATATTTTCACGTAGAAAAAATGCATGCATAAAAGTATACATTTAGATTAAATATATCAAATGAGGACAATCATTTATTCCAGCAATTGTAATAAAGGAAAATGAAATTTTAATACTAAGCATTTTGTATGGAAGAATCTGTGAACATATATATGTACATATATGATCATACCTAAATTTCATTAATTTATAGGACCAGCTTTCTTTTTTTTTTTTTCTAGGCTTATAATAACATTTGGCACTTTTTTTTGATTGGCTTGTAATAGTATTCGTCATTTCTTTTTTTTATTATAGTGGTGAAAGGAAAGAAAAAACAATTGAGTGGAAGGAGAGGAAAAGACAAAATTTTAAACTGAATTCAAAGAACTGATTATGGATAATATTTTAAAGAAAATATTTTCAGACTATTAAGGAACATTTTTACAAAGCATATATATATACAAAGCAGTATGATAATTTTTATTCTATAGAGCCTGATGAAAAAAATAAGTATTTGAAATTTTTTTTTAAAAAAAATTTATGGCTATAGATTTTTTTTCCATGTATATATATATATATATATATATATTCGTTGATATTAATTAACTAATCGATCTAATTAATTATTTATTAAAAATTAACAAAAAAAGATCAAATTAATGAAAAATTTTAAATCATTTTTTTTGCGTTTGACAAATAAATTGAAAGTTTAGAAAAAAAATAGTTTTTGCAGGTATTTCAAACTTAAGTTTTTTTTTTTTTTTTTAAAAAAAATTTGTCTCATATATTTATTTGAATGTATTGGCATTTCTGAATGTACTGAAGTTCTATCTGTAAAATATATTTGTTTTTATGTTTGGTAAATTAATCCGATCCAGCAATAATTTGATGCAGTTCAGTATTACTATCAACTATTATTGCCAGCTAAGTCTAAGCATAAATACTACCAACATGATTATCAACTAGTTTAATCCTATGCAGGAGGATTATTGACATTTCTTGGTTTTTTTTTTTTTTTTTTTGATGCTTAAAAGTAATGGTTTTGAAAAAAGAGAGAAAGTTGCATATGTTAATTAATCAGTTAGTTCAGTTAATTGTGTATTAATTCGTTATGAGAAGTGTATTGTATGTTAATTAATTAATTAAATTAATTATGTATCAATTTTTTTCTTTTGTATTTTGAGCAACTTTTTTTTTGAACATTGAATATGGAAAAGGAAATTAAATTGGCAAAAATTGAAATTAGATAAGAATTGTGTGGAGTAGGATGATATTAGGAATATTAAATTTGCGATGGTAAAATTTGAAATCAAATAATAAAGATAAGAGTAAAAATGATCCAAATTGTCATTGCTTGTATTCTTTGTATCATTGTAAATCACTAATTGTTTATTTTTAGGCTATGGCAAAGACCGCTGATCATATTGCGCACATCTTACAGATTAATTAGAGGTTAATTCATATTTTCGAAAATAAGTAAATAATTACTTTAATGGAAATAAAAAGAAAAGTTAATATTTAATTAAATATTGTTTTCTCTCTGTCTCTATTAATTTATAAAATTTTTAAATGAATATTTTAAATTTTTCAGAACAATTTTTAAATTGAAATCTAAACAAAAACTTTAAAATTCTTTTAATTGCAGTTAAGCATAAATCTTAATAATTAATTGGTAAGTAAAATAATTCCGAAATAATTTGATACAATTCCAGAGTAATTTGATACAATTCCGGAATGATTTGACACAATTCTGGAATAATTTGATACAATTCTGGAATAATTTGACATAATTCTGAATAATTTGATGCGATTCCGGAATAATTTGATGCAGTCCCGAGATAATTTTACGCCGTTCCGGAATAATTTGATACAATTCCGGAATAATTCGATACAATCCCGGAATAGTTCGATATTTTAATTGTGTATTCATTAATGATTAAGATTATTGCTTTAAAAAATAAAGTAGCTTTTTTAATTATTCTGGAATTCCGGAATAATTAAATTTTATTGCTTTTTCAGATTTCTAGATTTTGCAAAATTTCAGTTTAAATTTAGAAGAAAAAAATGAACAAGCTAATTATTTAGACTATACAACAAAGTTAAAATTAGCTAAATTAATTACAACGAATCAGCTATGCTATTTAAAGATTATCATATAAATAGTATTATCATTCTCTCAGGATGTTTCAGGATACTATTAACTGGAAATTTCTTAAAAGTAATTTGCTATCCTGATCATCTTCGTGATCTTAACATTTTATTACTTGACCATTCTTATATCAAGTGACCATTCTGACCATTTTTTTGTGATATTTGAAAAAATTCCGCGAATAAATTTGATCAAGTGGCGAAGAAAAAAGTAATACGTTTAAGTTTCTGAAATAATAATTTCAAATTTTGAAATAAAGATTTTTATTTATAATTGACAATCGTGATTTTAATTTGTTTATTTTGCTAGCTTGTAATAATTATTTTATAATTACGTCTAATTGCTATTAAGTAATCAAAGGAAACAGAAAATTGAACCGAGAATCATCGATCATCAAACATCATTATCAATCATCATTAATTATCGTATATAATATTTCATAAGATTATTGTTTAAAAATATTTCATGAAAATTTTTAATTATATAGAAATCGATTAATTGCATTAATTAGCAAGTATTTAAATTAATTGTGATAATTAGTAAGTATTTGTTTATAGCTATCATTACAAAAATTATTCCATTGGTGTCATTATAAGTTATCGTTATAAAAAATATCCCTCGATTAAGTGCATTAATTAGCAATATTTAAATTATCTTTTGTTTATACGTTTCATCCGAATTTTAATTACATAGAAATCGATTAATTGCATTAATTAGCAAGTATCTAAATTAATTGTGTTAATCAGCAAGTATTTATTTATAGCCTATCATTATAAAAATTATTTCATAGGTAGTGTGATGTGTGCACCTGCTGTGAGATGTTAACGATTTCACAAAAAAGAGCTTTATCATGCTTCAGATATAAAAGTGAAATTAATTAATTGCATTAATCAACAATTATTTAGATTATCTTTTGCATATTTATAGCTATCATCATGAAAACTATTCATTCCATTGCCTATCACTGTGAAAGATTTATAAAAAGAATTTTAAATTCACAGAGAAACAAAAAAAGAAAGAAAAAAAATTTTTAAAAAACCAATTTGTTATTTAATTTATTTACTTTGTATTTTACATGCCATAATTATCATGGTAGTGTTTTTTTTTTTTTTTTTTTTCGGATTGAATTTAATTTATTTTTTTATATTATTTTCAATTTTTTCCTAATCTTTTAGGAGAAAGGTCAAAGAGAAGATCATGGAGAGAATGATCGTTCATAGCAGACAGGAACACTATTATTATGATTTTCTTGATCTTGTTGACGCGAATCATAATTGCTGTAATAGCAGAATAGATGTGCATCAGACCGTGAATAACATTAAATGTTGATCTTTCATTGAATAATGTTAACGCAGTAGATAATCTTTGATATCTTAAAATAATTTTATATAATGTGTATCATCTTTTGTTACTCCTACAGCAAATAATCCAATTTTGCATCAGGACGAAACAGGAGACCTTATTTTGCACCGGAAAAAATTGGGAAATTTCGAGAGATTTGAGAGTTGCGTAGTGAGGCATATGAATTATTTCTATAAGACAATTGATTAGTTCGAACAGCGAATGATTGAGTTTTAAATGTGATACGTGGTTAATTATTATGTGGAACATGATGAAATTGGATTTAGTGCGATTGTTTGTGTCCGCGGTGGGCGGGTGATGGAGAAAGAGAAAGCACGACGCGGTATTGTATTTTGTGGAGAGATTATATTTCATATGCTTGAATGTTTCAGTGTTATTTTACATATGCTTAGTTGAATTTGTGTTTGTTGTATATGATCTAGATCAACGTTTGAAGTGAAATCATTGATCTATGAACAGTTGATTCACAACGGTACCTGTCAGTGGTTAATTGATCGATTTTGTGTGAAGTAGTGCAAAGTGTGAGGACGGTGTTCGTTTAGGGATGAATTTCGGTATAATTTTATCAAACAACTCTTGCATTGTTAAATGATGGTTCATAGAATAGGAGAGTGATGATGCTATAAAGCAATAGCTTGCAAAAAAAGGGAGAAGACATTATTGCATTAGGCAATTGATTGATTTCATGTTTTGTCGTAGGCGTTTTCGATGTGGCACACACACACACGCACGCACACACACACACACAAACACACGCACACACACACACACACACACGCACACACAGACACGCACACACAGACACACACGCATACTTACACACACGCATACTTATACACACGCATACACACACACGCACACACATTACACACACACGCACACGCATACACACACACACACACACACATATATCTTTACATTTTGGCTCCCTTTCGACCGAGTGGCTTCAGTTCTGCGCCGCACCATTTGTACATCGTCGCTTAGAAGAGAAATTGTGTGTATGAGTGTTAAAGAATCAAATTTCCCGGCTATTGATTATTTCGGAAGTATCGGTGGGCGAAACTTATGAGACTGATAGTGTGTTAAGACCGGTTTCTGAATGTTGAAAGCATTGATCTGTACTTTTAATGACAAATAGTTTGAGGGATAGACACTTTGGTAAAATTGTTGTTTGTGCTCGTGTTTGTCGACAAATTGCACTTACAGAATACATATGACTGATTCAGTGCATTTTCTGATGAAGGAAAGGTAACATTTATGGTACTTACTGTGATTTAGATGCAAAGTATAATATATCTTAGCAGATTATCGACCAAACTTATTATGTGATTGGGGAGACGTCTTGAAGACAATTTTTAATATTTCTCTGTAAAGATTTCGTCTTAAGTTGTTATTGTCAAAGTGGTGCTTCTAACTTGTTGAATCCCATTCTCATATGTTTCTTTTTTTGATATACTTTGTTGTCTTTAACGTGACTGTGTACGTGTTTATACATCTCTTATTTAAAGTTAACGAAGTTCTGCATTTTTTTTAGGATCTCAACAGATCGAAATGCCAGAAAATGAACCGATTCGTCAGTTCGTACCATTACCTACCCAGTTTCTTCAAGAAGAAGAGCCAAGTGATACAGACGAAGATGACGATCAACAAAATGTAGAGTACAATCAGCCTTTGACTCATTTTCAACATCCTGCTGCCCGTTCGCTCCTAGCTTCGGCTCAGGACCATCATCTACAACCATTGTCCTCAGGCAGAAACATCTCGACCAATACATTTTACGGAATTTCTCAGCGAAATTTGGTGTGTTTCTTATCTGTATTAATAGGTGTAGGCTACTCTATTCTCAATTTGCAGCCACATCTTGTCACTGTTTCTTGCTTGTTTCTACCTTCCAGTTCAGAAATTTCTTGACGACTGTCAAAAAGTGGAACTTCCGCTTTTTGATTACTTCTGATGATTATCATGCTACCTTATGTAGTTTTATCGGAAATTAAAAGTCTTAGGTTTTCATTAGTATTATTATCAAGAGCTCAAATTTGCACTTCTTGAGTGATTAATTTTACTTTATGAGCTTGCAGAATTATGGACAGAACCATGGCGTTGCAGATGATATGTCTTCAGGACAGACACTACGCAGTTTGATGGGTCGCCATATTCCAAGGAATGATGATTGCTCTCAGAATTCATACGATTACCAGGAAGTATATTTTAAAATTAATTTGAACGTATTCGATTTGTCATAGGCAGTGAAATGCAGCGGTCACTGAAATGCTTTTTTCATTTATTTTATAAATGGGTGGTTTATTTTGTCCCAGAGTTTTACAATAGCTTTTCCGTAGTAGGACCATGTTCTTTATCATCTTTCGGTAATTTTTTCTGTGTGCATCATACGGGATTTAATTATGTGGGATTGTCATGCTGCTTCATACAGTTTTATCGGAAGTCCGTAGGAATCTTCTCTGAGAGATAAATCGTGATGTTTTCCAGTTCTAGATGTAGTCTTATTGAGGAAATGACACAATTCCTACCGATGTTATGTTCAATTTCATATTTCTTCTGGAAGTGCGCACCATAGATTACTGGAAGTTTTTTAGACTATTATGATAGGGAGTGCTCACCTTGCGATTATGTTATATTTTGCTACTGCTACATTTGCAGAATATTGTTGTTCCAGTGAGATTTCTTCATTTCCCAGTTTGTCAGCCATTTACAGTGGTTGTTTAAACTAATTGGTAATGTAGCTTACGTCACAGTGATGCATATGCATTAAAGTGTTAACGTTTTAACGTTCTATTATTAATGTGTAATAAATTGCTTGAATTTGTGTGCATTTATGACTTCTGTTTGTATAGTGTCAAATCATTACAAACTAACGATTAATTAATGTGAGTTATCATTGCTTTTTTTTTGATTCATATGCCTCATTATTTCAGGTATTCGATGATCCACACCAATTGATACCTAGTTATCATGAATACTCAATAACCAATTCACCGACACATTCGTATTCGCCAACATCTGATTCTGTGGGAGTGCCGGAATACTTTATATCAAGAGGCTCATCAGCAGCAGTGCGTTCTGTCGGATTAGGATATGGAAGCCATGCTAGTGAACAAGACGACACAGTTTTCTGTGAACCTCAGCAAAGATTACAAGAACCAAAAGTTATTTCAAATGAAAGTAATAGGGTCAGTAGTTGCAATTTTATCCGAATCTTATGCAAATTTCAAATAGAACAAAAAGCTTGAGTATCAAATTTGGGAAATTTAATGGGGGAAAAATATGTTGCTTTTTGGGTTGTTGATGTTCACCTGAATCATAAAATGTTTTATTTGCGCAGCGGTCCTCGTGTTATCTCGAAAAGTAACTATCAGCGTCCATTTGTCTAAAGGATTTCGGTTTAGTTCATTGTCTTCCGGCACACAGCTCGAAACTCATACTAATGATGTAACAAGTAATTTTAAAGAATGCGCTATTAGTTTTTTTACTTCTTCTTTGACTACATCACTACCATTTCAATGAATCTTCCTAACAAAGAAATTCGTTCATCAAACTGTAAAATTTCGTTTTTGTAAAATGAGCATCTGCTGATGCTTTGAGCATGTTGTTAGAATGTTGAATGTTCCTTAAATAGTGAAAATTCAGTCGATAGTTCGGAGATGGCTAGAAGTGAAGCAAATGTTTGGTGATTTACCCGCACAACTTTCGGCATTTGTAAGGCTTTGTCGGGATACTTGATTGATTTGAAAAGTATACAGCTTCTATACTTAGCTAAATTAATGGTGGTGCTGTGCAAAACATTATTAAATTTGAAAGTGAAAAAAGCGAAAAACGAAACTTCAGTGGGCCATCATCATCATCATCTTCATCATCGTCATCGGCATCATCATCTATCGTCATCATTATCATCGCCATCATTATTATCATCATCATCATCATCATCATCAACTTCATTGACGATTGTTGAATCCGCGTTGTTGTAAGAGACTAATTGGTAAAATTGGGATTCCGATGATTTACCCACACGAATAATTGTTGCATATCATGTGGAACAACAATTCGCATAATATGAATTTTTTCGAACCAAGAAACTGGGTAATGATAGAATTCGTTGGACACGCAATGTTTCTGTTATCGTTGTTATTATTATTATTGTTGTTGTTGAGGATCGGTTGGCTTTCGTTCGTTTTTTTCTGGGATTTATCGATTATTTTTCGTTCGCGCTATTTAGTCTCAGTAATAGCGGTTTGCACTATTAGAAATGAAATATGATGATGTCCACCCAGATTCGTATGCATGTCGTTGTTGTTTTTGGATTATTTAAATTTAGTATTAGCTCTGATAAATTTTGTTAATTATGATCATTTATATAACTTAGCGAGAAATTGAAGTCGATTTTTCCGGGTCTTTTTTCGTTTACCAGATGAGGATTCTGCGGAATTTTTTTCAATTTTCTATACTACACATAAACTACACATAATAAAGATCATCTTCGCTTCCTGTTTTATCATCAACTCTTATGATTCGCTAAGCATTTTATATTGTATTACATCAGAGATGATAGAAGTGTGTATTTTAAGTAATTTATTATCAATTAATTATTCTCATGACTTTTGTAAATTCCATTTAGATTTACAATTTTCTGTAATTTAGGATAGTTAAAATTATTTAGATAATTTAATGATCGAACTGCAAGAAATTTCAAGAGAATGAAAAATGATAATAAAAGTAAGCTTAAAATTTGGTTGAAAAATTTTGGAAATTTAGGGCATAGATTTTATGAATTATTTTTGCCATGATGAATATTTTTTTACTTTTCCAGTATACTGTTGTTGGTCATACGGTAGAAGGGCAACCAATTTATGCACTGCAATCTGTGAGAACACAAGATCGTCCAAGATTACATCAGGGATCGGTATGTACTTAGACATTTTTTTTTTTGTTAAATAGCTTCTAAGATTTCTGTAAATTTCATTTATAACCAATTCTACCAACTACGTAGTCATTTAGAGGTTGTGGAAATTGAAGAGGTATTTGAATTACATTGCAAATAGCAGATGCGTTTTTATCCCTGATAATTTTTTCATTTTTCTTAATGTTATTTAATAGTAGATATGGATTGAAATAAATCAGTCATAAGTGATGTGTCATCACTTGCTTTTTCTTACACTGTCTTATAAGATATTCACAGTTACCTATGACTTCTTGAATAATTAGCTTCAGTATTATTATATTATTTAAATGGAAATTTTATGAATTAAGAATATCCATGATACGATAGCTAGGTGTACGTTAGTTCCTATAAGTATTTTGAAAAATGATTCACACTAAAGACAGAGGCATTAGAAGCTCGCAATGGCAAAATAAAAGGAAAATATTTTCAATAAAAAATGTTCATAAGAAATGCTGTGAACATATTTCTTTTTTTTTTTTAGTTATATCGTGTGATGGAGAGTAGCCCGCAACCTCGTTATGTGTTTTTACGCCAGCAAGTTGGATCTGGTCGTCGAACACAAAAAGATTGTAGTGATATTAATTCATCTAATGAAAATTATCGCGCTGTAGCACGTGAAATTGTTGCAAAAGCTCTCGAAGATAAGGTTAGTATAAATTTTGAATCTGTGGTTTTCACATTTTCCGATTTTCGTTATATTATTGATTATGTTGATACTATATTTGACAGTTAATCATCTATTTCAGCGTCAAAGACAGCAGTATTCGCAGGAATCTCAACCATCATCTTCAGGTATTAGTGGTGTTGCAGGGAAAACAAAAAAGAAATTAATGACACCAGATGAAGGAGGAAGTGAGAAAATAAGGTGAAAAACAAAAAAGTTATAAGTTAAATATCAGAAACTATTCAAAAAAGGAAGAAATTTGTGTCTCTGTGAGGCATAGACTGTTATTGGATTTTTTCTGCACCAAGCAAATTTCCAAAATTTGTTGTTTTGTGTTTTGGATTTGTTATGAAAACGTATCAAAAAAAAGTGGTAATTTCATTCGTTTATTGTTACATCGCGTAACATCAGAATCTCAAAGGGAAGATTCAAAGAAATGAAAATATTAATGATTTGAGGGATTTTATTTATTCCGGTGAATATTAAGGGTTATATTGTTTCAGCGGTTCAACGGTGGCTGCACAAGTTGCAGCTATTCAACGCTTCAGTACACCACTTGGTTGGAAGCAGATGGGGTCATGGCTAAAAACTGCTGAAACAAACGAAGACTGGAGTCGTTTGAAATTGCTGCTGAGCCAGTGTTTGCAGGCAGGTTTTTTTTTGTCTCTTTGCAGAGTTATTTTCATTCATTTTTCATTGTAAACCAATTATAACTGTTTTTTGGTATTAAAAATGGAGAGTTTTAAGTTATTTCAGCGAATTCTTTTTTTTTTTTTTCCCGAAAGTCTGCAGCAAAAATTGAAAAACGAAAAGAAGTGCAC
>JARVGP010001329.1:0-18009 GCA_029876185.1 Mansonella ozzardi
TTTTTTTTTTTTTTTTTTTTTTTTTTTTTTTTTTTTTTTTTTTTTTTTTGCATTCAATAATAATTTAATCCTTGGAACACTGAAAAGGGCACAAATTGGCAGTATGTTGTCATTTGTTGTAGTATAGTTATTATGAAACAGTTTATTTTGTCGTTTGCTAAAGAAAATAATATTGTTTTAGCGGTTGTACTCTTGGCATTATCTGGTGTGGTTGGACTTACATTGCTCGTTCTGGGATGCGCATTGCCAATGTTCGGGTGAGGAATTCAAAATTCGAATAACTGTGAAATTTCTGCGAAATAAGTTTTTTGTAGATATAAAATTGAGAAAATTAATTGCAGGAAAATTGGGAAGTTTTTAATTGTAAGGAAATTTGACGAACGAAATTTTTGTTTAGTATTTGGTGGCCATTGTTCGTCATAATCTTCTATGTGGTCGCTCCATTACCATTATCAATAGCTCGCCGATCTCATGTTGATATGACCGGTACATCAGCATGTATTGAGTTTGCACTGTTCGTTACAACTGGCGTTGTCGTATCAGCATTTGCATTACCCATGATCCTTGCACATGCTGGAATAGTAAGTTTTACACGAATTTACTGATAATGTTTATTATTCATCAAAAACATTTGAATGAGAGCACTGGAAATTTCTTCTTTAAGGAAGATCCATTTGAAAGTAGGACAATATCCAATCGTATATTTCACAGCACTTTTTTTATCTTTCCTGCAATGTGCTTTGCAAAAATTTTTGCATGTACGATAATTTCTTTAATTGTTCAAATGCATGTTCGTGCACGGATTTTGTTTCTGTTATTGAAGAATTGAAATTATAGGAATCATTTCGTAAAATATAAATTTGGTATTTTAAAGTCAACTGAAAATTTAGGAATCTGCATAAGAATTTCTGGTTTTTTCCTTTTTTTTTTCAAAAGGAAAAGGTTACACGGTCTAACTACGACATGTTTTTCGAAGTATCTTGGATAACTGGAGACTTTAAAAGGGGATTATATATTCGAAGACTAATCTATCTGTCATTATGAGGGTAGTCATGTTTTTCAAAGTATCTTGGATAGTTAAGGGGGTTATATATTCGGAGAGTAATCTATCTGTCGTTATGAGGGTAATCATATTTTGAGAACGGCGAATGCTTCTAACTTGTAAATAGGTTTTTGATGTTATCTGTCAATAAGCAACCATCTTAATAATTAACTGATCGGTAAGTTATTTGTTTGCATATAGGTACATTTTCAATTCATTCGGAATCTGAACTTTTGATTTGCTTTGAATTTAAATTTATTCGAACTGAAATTTGGATGTGAGTCCTCTTGTTGTGGCATTCACGTTGTTGTTGTGCGTGGTACTTTTTTTGTTAATTTAGATCAAATGGTTGGCATGTTTATGCGCAAATCTTGGTTCTCTGGTGATGTTTTTGACGATTCTTAGTTATTTTTATTTACATCGAGAAGACGATGGAAATGGATGGAATCAGTCGCTCTTTTGATTGATACTTTGAGAATTTGAAGTTCTGGAAATCGATGATGTTGGCCAACAAGCGGTAATGCATGTTGTAATTTTCATTCGATTTTTTAATGATAAAGTGCAAAAAGCAATAGTTGCAACATTTTCAATGTATTAAAAAAAGTAATTAAAAAGAATACTTTCACGAACTGATAGCATGAAATGTGGCTTATTGAATATTTACAAATGCTGGCCTGACCCTAAGGTCAATGACCGTCAAAAACAATTTGATCACGAATGCATGAGTTCGCTTTTTCTTTTTTCACTCTTCTATTTATATCATAGTACTTTGCTGCAAATCATGAGCAAAATCCATAGATATTTATTGGCTGAAGATTTAAATGTTTGACAGTTTTAGAAATTTCCTCTTTTCTTCATCTTGCTTAGAAAAAAATTTCTTACAGTTTCAGTATCCTCAGTGTTTGGAATAAGTTTTCTAATGTGAATGCCTAATGTGAATTATTAGTTTCATCATAATATATATATATATATATTGTTTAATTTCTCATTATAATACCTAATAATACCGGGTAGTATTTAAACCTTAATGCATTTGTTTCAAAAATTTAAGATTGTATTGGCAGAAAAGAAATATTGGTGAAATATTGTTTTGTCAACATCTCACATCCTTCATTAATTAGTTTGAAGCATTTATGCATATTGTATTACGTGCAGGGTCACAGGTCAATGCACTTTCTAACAGGTGATATTCCTAAAAACAGCGTCTTGTGCATTCTTTTAAGTGCTTGGTGACAATTGAATTATTAGAAATAAAGTAATTTCTTTATAATTTATTTTCTTTCCCAACATATTTAGTTCGTTTTTATTTGACAGACAGTGATTCTTTTTATCAATTACAGATTCCTGGTTTGTCGTGTTTTTTCGTGTTTCTTGCAAACATTGTTTGTTTTGGTGCAGTTTGGATTTATTTCAAAATATTCAATGAAGATAGTTTACACGACATGTCACTTTGGTGAAATATTTCTCTTTCCTATTCCTTGCTTTCATCATCAGCTTTCTGTTGTTGTCCCTCTGATATTGCGCTATTTTGATATTTGTATATTTTTATGTTTTTTTTGGCGGTATCTTTTTATCGAGTTAATATTTCATTAGAAACCTCAAAATTTGTATTGTATTTTACATGAAATTTCAGGCCATATTTGAAATTCAGCGCTTTTTACTCACGATAAGCCATACTGAAGTTGTTTTTAGGGCACACAGTAATGTAATGAATGAAAAGAGTTCAAGATAGTTGATTAATGACAAATATACGTAGATATGTCGATGAGAGGTCAGGTCTAGCTTGCTCAAAATAATTTTCCTTAGTTTAGACGAAACGTACAAAAAGTTCGTTGAGTTACTGGCTGTCAAGGAAAGATAGAAGGAATGGTAGTTTCAGGATATTATTTCGTTTCTAGGATTGCAATGTTTATTTTTCAATGAAAAATTTGATTTCTTGTTTCGGCATTTTTCATTTTTCACTTGCGAAATCTAGCGAGTTTTCAAATCTTTCCTCTTTAAAACTAATTTATTTTGTATACAAACTTAATTGTTGTTTAGTAAATGTCTGCTATGTGCAGATGTCCTTTGTTTGATTTTCTTTGTATTTTCCGAAGTTTAATTTTCTCAATTCACTTCACCTTGATTTATGTTGTACTTGCAGTTTCTAGAAACTTTATATGTCAGAGTGGATGTGAAAATTCCATTTCAAAATGCTATACATTCTTGGGTTTTGAAGATATAAAGCATATATCTTGATACTTTGGGAAACTCGATATCAATTTGGAGAACCAAATTAGGAAATATTTCTATGTTTTCTAAATATTTCTATGGAAACATGGGAAATAGCAGCACTACAATCGATGTGACCATCATAATCATTTGGAGAACCATGAAAATACTACTACTGGTTTCTGGAAGTGTTTAGATTTCGGATCAAATCACTCTAATGGAGTTGAATCTTTCCTCGGGTTTTTATATTTCGATATTGGAATTTCAAATGGGACTGGCACACACTATACAGTATCGTAAGATGAAACTAGCACACACTATAAATTAGTATCGTGTATTATATATGTAAGCTCTAATATGTATCATATATGTAATATTGTGATAATCTAAGAGATTTGCTGAATGACCATGATTATTGAACTAGCAAATGTAGAATATGTGCAGAGGCATGTTCATCTTCTAGCAAATGTAGAATATCTACTGCATTTAATTCCTGATATACTAGGACAAGCAAAAAGGGTAGGAAACTTCCACTTCCATTGTCTTGTGAATTTTTCATCGATCTTCGAGTCGCAAAAGTTTGAACTTCGCGATACATTCCATTATCCAAGTCAGTGTAATAAGGTTTATGAATCTCTGCTTGGCAATCCGTTGTGGAATGGACTGACCTGGCATATACACTGCGAACAAACCGGACAGCTGAAATCCGAAATTGAAAAAAAATGACCAATAAGAACAAAATTTCAATGGTATTTCAATTTCAATGGCAGTTGACTGCACACATAAAATGATGATCTACTTGCAACCTGAATTTTTTGAAATTTAAAAGAATTATTTTATGGAATGAATTCGAAGTCCTGAACTTTGCTGTGCATTTTACCTCATTTAAATCATTTCCTGCTCTTCGTGCATAATATGGTCTTAGTCCACTCTCGAAATATTCTTCCGCTTTGGGTTCTCGTCCCAGTATCACACCTCCAGCCAGTTGAACTAATTTTTTGATTTCACTTTCTTGATATGGCAAATATTTATGCTTGCAAAAATAAAAATGACATCCTCGGAAGAGCCCTGGCTTCTGAAAATACATCAAAATTCATATGGAAACTTAAATTTCTTCGCATGTTTCCATTTTTCTCCTAATAAACCTGATGATTCTCTCTCATTTCGATGAGCAATGACGATCAAGAATATTGATCCAGTGAAAAATGTCAAGAGTTTCTAATGATCTGGCAGAAAATTGTTACATTTTGTCTATTATGATACAAAAATCCAATCTGATTTAGTTTATCAATTGACAAATCAGGCAGAATTAGCTTGAGAATTGATCTTTTACGAAGTATTTCAAATCGAAAGATTTGGTAATCTCAGCTAAATCGCCAGCTAACAAGACTTAAAGTAACAAATCACAAATCTGCATAACGAAAGCATGTAGGACAAAGAAGAATAAGACAGGAGCAGGAAAAAATTTCATTTCTCTTATATTTGTCTTATCTCTAAATGCTGCCATACTAAAAAAGTCATTAGAAAGAACAAATCTTTAGGAACTGATCTTGTTCTTTGGACTGCTGGGTGTAAGCAGAAAGAAAATTGAAGTATAAATAGAAAAAATGAAAAATTTAAAGACTAGAAAATTGCTGTGTGCTGCATATTTTAACACCAAATAAATCGAGAAACGCACTGAAAGATAACTTGGTACCACTAAAAAAATCATAATTATAACTGAAAACTAAAAGACAAACTAACCATTCTAGCATGATGTATCCTAGCTGCAGAACAAGAATTTTTGGCAAGCAGTTGACCATTACGAATAATTGCTGTAATTTCGTATATTCCTTCATTTACAATATCATTTGCAATCAAACATGCATCCAACCATTCACTTGTTAGAATATATTGTCCACGAAGCATAGCTTCCAGAATTTCAACTGTAAGAAAGCACACATCAGAAAAATATTTCATTGCTATTTTTAAATCTTACCAACTTAAAATTCTAACTGCTTCCAGGAAACCTCTATTCATCCCTTACCAAAGCTACTTTTTCTAAGGATTTCAAAATCTTTAAACAAAACTTGCCAGTGATTTCTGCTGCTTGATTTTGCGTTTCTTGAATAACTAAATGCGTAGCAGTTTCGAAATTCATAGTACCTTTCGAGAGATCATTGAATAAAAGTTTGCCACGTCTGAGCTTTACATCCGGTAATGTTGTCGACAGGAATACGGAATAATTTTTGCATCTTCGCGAAGAATATACTACAAATAGCATATTTGGCTCCGTCAAAAATCGTTTATTCTTAAATGGATTATTTTCCGGACGTAAAAACCAATAAATTTAGATGCAACTTATTATTTCAAACAGTCAGGAAAGGCTGTTTCGACGAGATTCCAATGTTCCAATTGCTAAAAAAACTCTTACTGCACTGCCAATTCATAATAAACTGAAACATTGAAGCAAAATAGATCCAGTCTTAAATTACATTTTTTTTTTATTTATTATACTTTAGCATATATGTTCATCATTCCAACACGCATCAATGGAGATGCATCATTCATTTATCTGACAGATGTTACATATCGTTAAGAAAATAGATGTTCGCAATTGATTTTTTCCAAAATTTTATATTTCACAACATCCATTTTTTAAATAACCAAAATTAATCTTACCAACTTGAACAGGTTGTGAAATTCTATCAAATATTTCCCGCATTTTATCATCTTTAATGAAATCCATTGGTGTTTTATCCTGTAATTTGGAATTTGTTCTTCCATTTTATTAAAATTTTCAATGCTTTATATAAAAAAGAAAAAAAAACACTGGAGAAAAATAGAATGGCTTTTTTCTGTTTTTTTCTAAAAGCAATAACTAAGGATGTGCAATGTGAACCATCTTAAAGCATTACAGCAATAAATAAAGTACTTTCAAGTTATACGCTCGTCTATCTGCTCCTTGAGATAACAAATATTCTACAGTATCGACAGCTTGCCATCTTACTGCTGCGTGAAGCGCCGTTTCACATAACTCTCCACCTAAAGTGAAATTTGATCAACTAAATTTCTGGAAGTTAATTACGACTGATATTTGCTATTACAGACAACAAAACTACCTGTTCATCCAATATTTTTCTTTCAATTGCGCAATGATCGAAATGAATCTCTCAAAACAGACTATTCTGATTTTCAGCTTAATTTAGCAAATTATTTCAAATTGCAAAAAATATACTTTACCATACGCATTGATTACAGCACCATTTTCAATCAAAATTTTACAGATTTCAGTATATTTATGAGCTGCTGCATGGTAAAGAGCCGTCAAACCAACATTGTCACATTCATTAGCATCTTCGCCACGCTGTAATTTACAAAAATAAATTTATCTACATCTTTCATCATACAAATTCCCTACTTCTTTATGTTGTAGTCCTCAACTGCATCAGCTCATCATCATCTATAACGAAAATTACTACCTCCAAAGCTTCCAAAAGCTTCTTTTTCGACCCACGTATAGCTGCATTTACTAAATTATATTCGTAGCGTTGTGATGGTGATTTATTAAAATTTTGTGGATCCGACATTTTGCCACTCCGACCTTTCAACCCATGTTCCGAAACAGTGAGCTGAAAATTTTTGTTGGATGTGAAAAATTAAGCGCGCCAGAAATCTCAAAATATTACAAAAAATGCATAATTCGTTAGACGAATTGCAATAAATCTAATGTTCTAAGCATATACTTGCGCTATAACTTTCCCCTCCTCCCTCCCCATCACCAAGAATGTAACTTACTCCTCTCAGTGACTGATTACTCAAAGCATTGAATGACTGAAATGACTTGTTGATTCACCTACTAAAGATAACCTAGACATTGTGATCTTCAAAAACATACCATCTTTCTCTTTGCCACGGTTCTACCAAAAGTATTTCTGGGCCGTTCCCTGAAGAACTGAAATTTTTCTGGTTCATTATAAACACACAATTGCTGACTCATTAAAATATCATTGTGTATAGAAGTTCCGGCAACAATAGGATCGTCTATTTGAGTAGATGGTATAGCATCGTCCGTAAGAGTTACTCTGGAAATCGTAAGCTATTTTAATTTTCGTTAAAATCTTTATCAAAAAGCAAGGCGGCGCTTTATTATTGCAGCAAACTAAACGAATCCCATTCATAGAAATCGATTTTTTCCTCATATAAACATTAATTAACAGATGATGATCAATCTGTTTTTGAGAAAAAACCAAACGACACAAAGACTTGCTTTGACGGCAGCTCTTCCGGGTGAACATCTCTGGTTTTATTACCAAAATCCTCCTTGATTTCAGCACATTCTTGCGTAGAACAAAATTCTTCGATAGTTCTTCGCTGTTCATTTGTTTCAATCAAACTAAGCATTAACTGTCGGTCAAATTGGGAAACGGTGAACTGAAATACACTCCAATATTCTTCCACTAAGGATTAATATACTGAGATACTGATAACAGCATGTAACTTTGGGCGTTCAAATATCAAACACGACGTGCAACACTTCAACATTGCGACATGGTTGCACATCTGATGTTCGATGATTTAAAATATAAATGAATTAATACTTATCACCTTATTTTTGTCAATTACCATTACGCATAAAGCATTTTTCTCCTAAGAAACCAAACTGATTTCTAATTCCAAAATATCAGTTTATTTTTATAAACAATAGAGACGAAGAACCAACTTCAGCAAGACTTTTCTTTAAACACAGAACATTTTGGAAAAGCTGATCAGCGAAAGCTGCCGACTTCACATGCTGCAATCCAACAGGTAGTAAACATTGTGGACATAATGGAAAAGATTTTCTATCACAAATGGCGTTGATACATGTCCTGAAACCTGCCATGGGAAAGTATTTCGACCATATATATTATAATCTGAATCATTCACATAACGTTGTATTCGGGACTACCGATATATATAAATTTTAAGATTCTTCAAAAAAGATTTCTCTGATTTTATTCCTTTCCATAAATTTTTAAAGGAATCAAATCATCATAATTTGTCATGTGATATATGCGGGATGTAGATTCGGGACTAGAATTGATTGATTTTAACAATTCCTACAAGAAGGACATGAGGTCGGTGCCTGACTAATATTTTTCGATATAAAGAATTAGCTGGGTTCCCAAAAATAGTTATTTTTTGAAAGCAGGTGGAAATTTTGAGAATTACTGGGTCACGTTAAATGTGTTTTCGCAGTCTCGATTTCAGGATAGTGTTCCCGAGTTTTCCTTTTATCCAACATTTTGAGGAATATAGTTCAATCAGACTTGCTTCTTTTGAATAATATATTCTCAGACGAAAATTTAAGAATAATTCATACCGAATCTCAAAAATTTGTAGAGAACAAGATTTTTTTTCTAAATTCCGAGTTTTAGAAATAATAATTTTGAGAATTTCCAAATTTATTTTAAAGCTAAACGTGAAATTTACCAGCAAAAGACATGCTTGCACGATGATCCAATAAACTGCAACTTATCCGATGGCTGGTGACTGAAATTTCAAAATTTAGAACAATCAATTATTTGAGCATAATATAGCTAAAAAAATTTACAACAATTAGATTTCAAAGATTTTATGCCCAAGAATCTACTCAGATTTTGAAAATCCAATTAATGGTCATTTATTAGCTCAATCGAAATTGACTTTCCTAAAAAATCAAGTTTCAACTTTTGGAAAATGACTTTTTTTTAAAAAATTAGGTCAAAATTGATCAAAAAAGTGTTATAAAATCAGCATGAAAACTACTCATTTGACCGATTGCAATAAATACCATTGATCACAACATATGCTTTTCAGGAATGCTTCCGCATGATTGAATGTTGAAACGAACATAACTTTATTTGGTTCCGCGGCTATATCCGATAAATCAGTCAGTACAACAGGTGATACAACCTAAAAGTTACAATATGACCCGGTTAGTCCGGTTACATCTGCATCTGCAAATTTGCAGTAATTTGAAGCTAACGTATACAATCGCTGTGAAATTCCGCACAGAAATCTCCAGTACAGCTATCAGAAATTTCCAATATAGCTATACTTACCCTTACTCCTCTTAACCACAACAACTCTACAAAGTGACGGAAACTCCACTGTCATTCTTTCATCAGTTTGTTGAATTTAAATTTCTTACACAAACCATTGTGAAATTTCTCACATCTCAGGTCATTTTTGAGAAATATTATATATATATATATATATATATATATATATCAGTTATTTCTTATTGTGTTATTGTTTCTTTTATGATTTGCTGTCATTTAAGATGATTGTTTAAGAATCTCATATATATATATATACAATAAAAGTTACAATAAAACTAAATATAAATATAAATGCATATATATGTATATATTATTTACATACTGAATTACTTATTCATGCATATACTTAATTAACAAATAATAGGTTAAATTCTGTAGTGAATTAAAATATTTAGAAGGTATTGAATGTATCTACTTGTTTAATTTAGTCATTAATTTGCACTTTTGCTGAAATATTTTTAAATTTATAGCTGATAGATGCATTTATATATATGTATCTATTTACATATATATATTTATAGGTAAATATGTATTTATTATCTAATATCCGAATACAAGTGAAATATTAGTGTATCCAAGTACTTATTTACTTGTTAACTTATCTATACTTCTATCTTGGACTTATCAACTGGAGAAAAATTAAAGTGCAGTTTGGTGATTTGTGAGCGCTGGAAAAATGCTTACTAAAAACCAATTCATATTTTTGTACTAACTTAGTCCCATTCTTAACTCAATATGTGAGCAAATTTAAATGAATAATTTTCGAGGTAAGGAAGAATTATTTTAATTTATCCGTACATTAGAGAATAACTATTTCAATTAATTTGCTAGTTATCAGCTCACCAATAAATTAGTGAGTCATTGAACTGGTTCAATACTGCTTTCATATCTTTACAACTTATACTCGGATAATCATCCAAAAACTCATTTAAATAATTCGAAAACTGGAAAATCAAAAAACTTTCTCGTGATTTCCTTTTCGTAATTACTTAATTAATTAGTCTTTTCTTCTTTATTCTGGAATAATAATGAGTTTTCCTTTATCCTGGAATTTTGTGCTGGTAAACGAAATGAAGCTCGTAAGTTTACATCTTTTTATCAAAACATTTCTATTAAACTACGTACTGGAAAATGCGGAAAGCTTACTTAATCATTAATTATACTTACAGTAAGAAATATGAATAATTGCTTATCAAAGCTACTCTTTCCTGATTATGATAACGATAACAAAAAGAAATTGAAGTTTTTTATACTAGAAATTTCAGATATTATATTTGTAGACTTAACATTAGAAAAGTCAACTATCTACAAAAAAGCAATTCAAAAAGGATTACTTTGGGAAATACTCTGTTAAAAGACACTGACAAGTATGAATTTTGTTTTCGAATCTTGAAATTTCAAATAATTTTTCCATATTTCATCTTCTTATACTCTATCTGGTCCACTTGTCGCACTGATCAATGAAGTTTCCATCGATTGGGCTGATTTATTGCCAAATTGTCGCTTACGTTTAATTGGACATTTGTCAGCTATTCGTCTAATATTTAGCTGAAAAAAGAATATTATTATAAACTTTATTCAATCACGAAAAATCTTTTCAAGTACAGAAATTTAATTCGAAGAAAGCTTTGAATTAATTAAACTTTTTTTTGGAAAATTTGAGTGCCGCAGAAAGTTTTAAGAATATGTATTGACAAAATAAACAAAGTATGAATGTTGAAAGCCGAATCTTTTTTTAAAAACTCTTTTAAGATATTTTGTAGAAACTATCAAAGAAAGTAGTTAAAATCATCGATTAAATTTACAGCTATTTCATAAGTTCTGGCATGGGATCATATCATATCATATTTCCTGATAATTAAGATTGAGACTTACATCGATACCAGCATAAAATTCTATGCTTAAGTAGCAGAGCATTCCGACCAGTAACATTGCTAATGAGATAAATAAAAATTGGGTGACATTTGTAAAACGAGTAAGAATAAGTCCAAATCCAAAACCAATTGATTCCCAAAATCGATAGTTGGCAAATGCAGCTTCCAGTTGACTAGAAGATAGCTCTATCCATAATCCTATAATCAAACTTTTTAAATTTCAATTTTCGTTTTCCATTCTTTTTTCTTGCATTCGATAGATTTGATTAATAAAGTTCCTTTTGGTAATTTTTTTTGTTAAGTTTTAATTTATATACAATAATTGATTGAATTTTAGTTAAGATAGACTTGGTAATTAATTATTAATTCATATTGCAAAATACAATGTAAAAATGACTTAATTAAAACGCTTAGTTATTCGCTATTAATAAATTAATGGAACACAAATTAATTACCACTAATTTGAGTATTCCAGACACCATCAGCCATGCCTAAAACACCAACGATAGCATAAAATAATGATGCATCACCAGGATTCAAAGGCCAAATCTGGAAATAGTAATACTATTAATGGAAGATGAACAAAATTGAATATCTCAATGCTGAATAATGTTTCATCAGATCATTATTCGGAATAAGCTTTTTGCTTTATAATATAGCATGAAAATCAAAAATGATGATGCTAATTCAGAAAATAATCGTGACTGGAAGCTGCAAAATGCTTCAAAAAACTTCAATAACATCTAGCTTATCAACTTTATTGCAAATGAAACTTACTAAAAGTGTCAATGATACAAGCATACTGATAACAGCACCAAAAACAAACAAAGGCATTCGTCCGAACAATTTCATTAATGGCCCAAAAACTAAGCTACATATAGCATCTGCTATTCCAAATCCTGTCATTACGAATCCAATTTGGCTAATGCCAAGACCACAACCAATGTAAGCCTTAATTATTTCTTCAATTTCATTTATCAAAAAGACTACTTCAATCAATAAAATATGAATGAATAGTTCACATACAACATCATCAAAAAGTTACTTTTGTATAAAGGCTTACGACAAATGCCTGTTCAGTACCACTAAAAAATGTCAACGGCACAAGTAACAATGATTTTGGATAGGTAAGATTCCGAAATATTGCCTTACAAATGTCGGTTGAAAAGAATGGAGCCTTCAATCTATAACAGATAATCATTTCATTGAATAACTTAAACGATTCACTTGTAATTTTTTGGAAATTTCCATTTTTCTAATATTTTTCATTTTTAAAAATTTGAATGTAAATTTAATTTTTGTTTAATTGTCTTCTTTCAGTTTATATTTATATTTGCTGTCTTCTTTCATTAATTTTTCAGTTGCTTCATATTCATGGTAATATATTGTTCAGTTGGTACTGTCAATCTCAGCTTAGATTGAACAACTTGACATCGTACTTTATGCTACAGCTTCAACTTGGGCTAAGAGAAGATCGGTGGTTGAAAGTATGCTAACTGATCGAAAAGGATATCATGAGAATATTATCCACGACAACATTTCATTAATTCGGTGCTAATTAATGGCATTGCTACTATTTCAATTGGTCTTTTCAGGTCACAAATACTTTTCATTTTATTTTTCTTATTATTTCAGAATGCATTGTATTTTGCTCTTTAATTTGGTTCAGATTTTCGAATATGATTTCATTTATACACCAAAACATCATCCTCCCTTCTCTTTTCTCTTCAGAACTTAAATGAGATATTCAAACCTGGCAATTTCATCTTTTCTTAACGAATTCAGGAAAAGTAGTACGGTCATAAGTGCCACGATGGTGCAGCAGAAATAAATGCTGCACAGTGATAAATAAACATTTTGCGCTGGCCTTTGTAAATTTTCGACTGCTTGATCACTTAAGTATGATATATTATCATGAAACAAATGACCACAGCTAAAATTTAAAACATTATGTATTAATTTTTTGATTAATTTGAAAATTTCTGATTGCGGAATAGTCTGAACAATTTTATGTGCAATGGTACAGTGTGAAAAAGCTTTCTGTGAAATGATGAAATCAAAATAATGCAATACCATTTCTGCACCTGATCTTTGAGCTCACGATGACCAGCTGCAGCTGTCAAAATGAATGATGAAATGATATTACCAATTACTTGGCCCAAATGGTGCGCCATAAAGAAGTAGCCGAAAAATCTGAAATCGCTTCAATACAGAATTATTCAGTTTATGCCTGCAACATTTCTTCACCACTGGTTATCACAAATGATCATGCCGAAATCGCATAATAAAACCAATACGGAATACCTGATAATAACAACATTTTGCGCCTCAATGTTTAATTGCGCATATTTTGTTCCACATTCCAAAATGTATACACATTTTGCTGCCCAAAGACAGCTTCCGGCACATCCGGCAAGAATGGAAGCTGGAATAAGCGAGTAGTATCTATAAAAAAAAGAATGTATATATCCCAGCAATGCTATAATTAGTTTTTGTTTCTTTTTTTTATTTTATTTCTTTTTGATGATAATTTTATGATGACTTACTTGGGTAGAAAATTTGACAGCATGTAAATCATAAATATTCCTGATGATGCGATTAATGTACGCTTGCATCCAAGACGATTCAGGATGAATGATGGGACAAATAAGTATGACAGTGCTAAGCTGATATAGAAAACTCTGAATCATTGATAAATTTGATGTTTTTAACTTAATTTAATGCTGGAGTATTCAATTTTAAGACTACGGCGTTGTCAAGAAAATGTGACCTCTCTGATTCGATCAATGTATTCCATATGCCCATGCAAATATTATAAAAAGAAAAGAAAAAAAAAACATACGAAAGACTATCTGTTCCCAGACGACCGTTAATAGAAGACTGCAAATTCTGCAATCCATGAAAAGCGGTAAAGAGGAATAAAAATGATAAGCTGACAATCCATAAATTCACTCGAATCTTTCGTTTCGCCTTATCTGATTGGTATTTCTGAGAACCAGATAAAAGAGCGCGACGTCTTTTTCGGATTAATTTTGCTCCAAAACCTTGGCTAAAATCATTCGCCTCTAGCTTTTGCTTGTTTTACAGCTTGAAATTTAAAAATTAAAGCACAAATTTCTTTCCTGAGTAAAATAACTCCTGATGGTTCAGTATCATCAACCGATTCAATACTTGTCAAATGATAATCGAAATCGCGAATCCTCGTCCTTCTGCTAATTGTTCGACGTCTAGAGCCATGAATTGGACAAAATGGATCATAAACATAAGCAAGTCCAACATCACTTTCACAAGTTCCAGGATTCGTTGGTTCATTTTTGTAGAGTGAATCGCCACGAAATAAATAAGCACTAAAATAAATACGAAATTTTCACTTATTCTAAACTTAGCCTCTAAAGAAGAACAGATTTGATCAAAAACTGGGACGAGTAGTGTTCCCAAGAAATTACAGACTATTCCTAATTTAAATTTAAATTCCAGGTAATTATCAAGTACCATTTAGTATCTGCTTCATTTTCTCGCACAGATGATCGATAGCTAGATGCAGGTCTGGTTGTTGGTAATGGTGGCAAGAATGAAAGAGCGGATGATTGTTCAACGAGAGTGAAAACCGGCAATTCCGATAAATTAGTTGTAGAGTGATGATGTGACAGTGACCTTTTCAAGACTGATGGCGTTAATTCGAGAACTTTTGGCTTATTATCCATAATAGGCATTTCTTTGCTTTCAGGACATCCAATTTTCAGTTTATTCATTAATTTACGACTAATTTTACGGATCCCAGATCTTCAAATAGCTATTTTTTCGGATGCAAATTTTCAACATTAACAGAGAAATAATTTAAATAATGACAGCAAAAATCATTGCTTAAATGTAGTCGTGGAAAATGTTTTAATTGGTATATAATAAAAATCAGGAATATCATCAATAAATTAAGTTAAATCAAAAATTAATTCGATGGGATTCAAATTTAACATCCGAAATGTCATTGTTACATAATTCAAAAAACGTGCGGTGCGAAATATCTCTAATAATAAATTAATCTGATTTCTCTGACTTGGATAAGACGATTTTTACGGTATAATAATTGTTCTAAAAATTGTTTTTGACTCACCCAGTATTTTTCTTCTTCACTTCCTCCCGAACCATTTCATCGAACATTTCTGAAAATTTCTCCGGCGTTAATTCAGCTGCGTCGGCTATCGATTCAACATCGTTCAAGTGTTGATTTGACTAAAACTAGCAGTCTTTTTTCAACATAATTTAATTTATTGATACGTTTAGACTTGCAAACAGAGATTGATGTTATATATTTTAAGATTTCATCGCATTTCCCTGGATCAATGAAATCAGTATACTATTATCTGTGTTAATTACCATCTATCTTCTGTCATCACATTATATGCAACTCTTAAACGATCATTAGTGTTATTCAAAAGCTCAGCTATACAACAAAATTAACAATGAATTACCAAGCACTAATTAACTGAGTAACTAAATAAGTAAGTGAGTAAAAAATGAATGTACAAAACAATTACGTCGCAATCGAAGAAAGATAGTGAGTTGGAATGTTGGTGATTGCTCAATGACTCATGTGCATTTGTCTTTGCAAAATTCCGAACATACCGTTCGTTATCCATAATTTCTCGTCAAATTGTCGCTTTTTCCTCTTTGTTAAAATTTCCTAAATTGAAATTACCAATGAAACTTTTCAAACTATTTGCATTTTGTGCTATTTCAATCGATAAATGATCAATCAATATGCTTTTGATAAATCACTGAATGAAGTATGCAAGGAAAAAACACAAATTATCAATGGATTGAAGCGAAATTTAAACTAACCAAGAGCAATGAGGATAGTGAAAGGATGAAATGAGATAAAAAAAGACCAGCTTGGCTGCTTCACTTCTTCCAAGCTAACCATTGAGCAGTTTACGAACATTACAACAGCAAAGTCAGCAAGATATCGCCTCCAACACAGTTTTTGCTCAGCAAACTTTATTTTTAAACTGAAAGGAAATCTCGAAATTGTGATGGTGTTTTAAACTAGATCATATTTGGAAAACTCACTGAGTGAAGGAAAAAACGAATTAATGATAGAAACGATGGATGCTAACAATCACAAGCAATATTTACTTACCATAGCCTTAAACTCGTATAATCCATCAATCATTTTCCATATCATTCACTTTCACAGAAAAAATTACCTGCTTCTACGGTTAAGGAATGCAAAATTTTTTACTTCTCAATTATACTGCAATTAAACTTGCAAATTGACTTTAAAATTTACCATTTCCTGAATCAGTACTAAACTCTCGTCGCATAGATGTTGCAAAATATCATCAGTTAAAAAGCGTTTCAGTTAAAAATAAAGTGAAATATTTTGCAAGATCTTCAAAAAACTAAAACTTTAAAACTATAATTTTCTGCCGTTAAAGTTTGATTATACTTGTGAAACATTTCATCCTTGAATCAAATAATGGAGCTTTGCTTTTGCAATAAATGACGGAACGAAGAAGATCTCCCAAAAATTCACTTTTATTTCCTAATTCATTCTCCACTGATACTTCCTTCTCCTTGTCCTATTCCTTCGATTTTCCGTCTAACATGTTAAATAATTTCCTGCTCAAATTAAATCCTTTCAAATCTCTTAAAACTTTGGCTCACATTTTTATTATCAAGAACCAAGTTTGTACGAATGCTGAATTGAAATAATGCTCGAAAAGTTTTTGTATGCTCATATTTTTATTGCGAGCTCAAGCTTAGTCCTAGGCTTGCTTAGGCTTAGGCTTAGGCTTAGGTCCTCAGTTCTCTACAAAGTCAATTTTCTCTTGTAAAGAATCTCTCAGAAACATTTCTTCATTTTAATATAAGGAGGAAAATATTGCTTAGCCTTTCCAATGAAGAAAAATACTCGAAAAGTTTTTGTATGGCTCACATTTTTATAATGGGTTAGGCTTGGGTTAGGCTTTGGCTTATGTTTGCGCTTAGGGTAGGCTTAGGTCCTCAGTTCTTTACATTCTTCAGTTTTCTCTTCTAAAGAGTCTCTCATAAACATTTTGGATACTGCGGTATTATCAACAGTGATACGGTAGGGGTACGGTAACAAGAACTACAGTAATCCCAGTAATATTTGGATACTCCAGCAGTAATATTTGCTTAAACACATTTTTCTATTTATAGGAAGGATGAGAAGGATTTCTTCCATTTTGTCACGTATTTCACAACGCGAAACCTCCAATAGCTTAATAAAATAAAATAAATGTTAATGTTTAATCTCGCATCCAAAGACAAGCTGTCAATCCTCTTTCATACAGTAAACTAACAAAGAGGCAGCTGCAGATAAATCTTACTAAAAAAAGCCATTACGCAACTAAATCAAAAAACTCTTTGTTTGATAATTATGCTCGCACGTAATTTACTGTGCTCTTTAAACCACACCTGCCTCTACAAAGGATTTCGCTTTCTTCTAACTCAGCTCATTAAGAATAGCTTTTCCCCTCCTACAATACTCAACTACTACTATATAAACTATCAATCATCGTACAATGACCATTTTTGGAGTCTACCCACATCAACAACTGTTCTATTCTCCTTTTTATCACCATTTTTTTAAATTAATTTTACCGTTAAATATGAGTTGTATATAATTGTTACGTAATTGTCGCGTTATTTGATTCTTTTAATAAAGGTTTAATTACTCAAGTTTGAGATTGAGTTCGACAATATTACTGGCAATTATTGTACTTTCACGACAAATCTTTCTGGTGCAGCGAGGTGAAGTATGTCTTCCAGTATAACTGTCAGAGCGAAATCGGTA